>MDKI01016467.1:0-15079 GCA_005239505.1 Nicotiana paniculata | reverse complement strand
GATCTACTAGCTATTTTAAGGAAGACGTGTCAATCAAACATACTATACTACTTCCACAAATTACTACTTTTATTTGACACAACTTTTTGATATGTATGTTGTTGTAAAAGGAGGAGGCTACTGTTTCTTAAAGACAAGGTACCTAATCTAAACGAAAATATTTGAAACTATTGTCGATATTGTTACTCATATTCACAAGTAAATTATATTGTTGAAGTATAAAAGAACAAAATCAATTGTCAAGTTTCATGTTTGATATGTTAGACAAACTGCATATTTATAGTTGTTTGAACATACTTTTCAAATTTTATTATATAACTTTTATAAAATTTTTAAACTATTTTATATTCATTATATGGAGTATACGCGCAACGCTCGTATCCAAAACTAGTATATGAATAAGGTTGTAGAAGAATATAAGAAAAAGTACCTTTAAACAGCAAAATATTTAGATCAATGACTAAAACTTGAATTCAAAAATCTATATAATATACCAAAAAAGGTAAAACTTTTTTTTTTGGACAAAAGGTAAATCATATGTACATCAATGAGAATTAATGTGAAGTGACATGTGTTTCAAGAATTGCCGTTGGTTCTATGTCATACAATACACTATATTTGAATAAAGTTGTAGAAGAATATAAGAAAAAGTACATTTAAGCAGCAAAAGATTTAGATCAATGACTAAAACTTGAATTATATGGATTAATAAAAGGTTATTTTAACATGCCAATTAAACTTATTAAACCATTTGCTATTGTTAGAACCTCCAAGTACATAAATTTAGTTAAGTCGGTTAGAGAGCGTTTGAATTTATAATATAGAAATAATGCCATCGTATTTCACCTACCAAATATTTTTTCTGTATGTTTTCTTATGTCTCTTTGGCTGCTTTATTTGTAAAACATTTGTTATCGACATTAATATACCTCTAGAAAAATATTTTATTCTTTCAAATAATATTTGTTTTCCAAAATTAGAAAAATGACAAACAAAAAGCTTTCTTTTATAAAAGTAATTCTTCCAGCTCATGAGACACCCTTATTGTTTTCAAGAAACAAATTTATTGCTTTGTCCGTAGAGTTCATTATTTATAAATATTTATATTTGATTTATCTGGAGTAATTAAGAAGCTTACTCTTTGCATAAGTAAATTGTATATACTAATGGAAATGTAAATAATACGATCTGAGATGAAACTGTGAAATCGTGATATCAATATGACAAAGAATATGATTCTAACTTGGACTGTCCATAAAAGAAATAGGATTAATATGTTATGTAAATAAATTAATGCAATAGATTTAATTGAACGATTTGTGTGCTACTCATTCGTTATCTAAGGAAGGGTTGATTATTCGCTGCTTAAATATAGGAATTAAGTCCCAACATGAAAAGGTTTTACTCGGAGTACTTTCTATCCAATATTACATTTATATCCTTCATTAAATTGCTTTAAATAAGAAATATTTGAGCGATATTTTTGTCCACCAACATTATTATTCGTATTTTTATAATAATATAGATATAGATAGATAAAAACATAAATATAAATATAAATATAGATCGTTAGATATATAAATAATATAGATATAAATGTAATCCAACTTTATTACGAAAATTTAGGTATTGATTTGATCTGTCTTTTCTATTTCTTTGAAAAACCCGAAAACCCTTTCTTCGATGTTCGTATAGTTTTGGTTCGTACAACTTAAAATCTATCGTTACTGGACAACACCACAAATAAACCATCATAGGGTGCAGTTCAAAGAATGCCAGAATAAGTTTTTTATGTTTTTCTTGGTGCAAACATTATATGCCACAAGAATAGGATATATGTTTACTCCTTTAGATATTATGAGAACTTTTTGTTTTTTTAAAATCTAAAGCTCATTGAAAAATATTGTTCAATGGGATTGTCGCTCATATTAAAAATGTCACTATCCAATTTCTTTTATGGGTCACGATGGCGTCCAACGTTACCACTAGACAAGCCAACAACGAATTAAATAAAAAGATTTCCTTTTTAATAAATTTCTAAGTAGTCTAAATTCCATTTGTTAATAAAATATGGAGTAGAAGATTTAATAAAAAAAATGAAGACTACTAAGGAAGAAAATGCAATGAAATGATTACTCCAAAACCATAAAGTCTACTAGTGAGTGTATCAAGATCTTGTGTCACAAGTGTATGGGCAACTAATATAATATACAAAACTCTGGCTACTGTTTGAAATAAAGTAGACAGAAATATAAATAAAAAAGAGAGACTCTAGGGGCTGCAGAATGGCTCAGGAAGCAGCTCACCACTAGGCCTCGGGATATCAGAGATGCGCGTCGGTATGACCGCCGGATGCACCTGCCTCGGATCCTGCAAAATTAGTACAGAAGTGTAGCATGAGTACATAAACAACGTGTACCCAGTAAGTATCTAGTCTAACCTCGAAGAAGTTGTGGTGAGGGGTCGACATCGACACTTACTATGGGGTAACAACAAAATACAAGAATTCTAAATAAGTATGGGCGATGTAAATAATAATAATAATAATAATAATAATAATAATTCAATAACAAGCAGTAAATAAATAATCCTTGCACACATAGTAGATTCCAAGTCAATTTCTGTCATCAATAATTTTAACCTCACAAGCCACAAAAATAATATCAAGTATAATTAGGCTCTGAGTATTATTAAGCACGATTTATGCCGAGGTCATACGACCCGATCCAGAATAATGTGTACACTGCCGAGGGTCGTGCGGCAGGAACCATAGATGCATCTATTCTACTGCTGAGACGTTCGACCCTCTCCACATGAAGAGATGGATACTTTATGAACATCCGATTTAAAAGTTATTAGGAGGCTAATACACAAAGAAAAACAATTTCTATTAACGTCTAATAACCCGCCAAAACTCAAATAAGTGAAATTCTCTCTTTTACAATTCCTTTATCAGGTTCCAATATAATTAGGCACTTTAATTAACAAGTATGATGCAAACATTACAAGTATTTCATAATTTGGGTCATAAACTACCCGGACATAAGCATAACTAGTAGCTACACACGGACTCTCGTCACCTCGTGCATACATAGCCCCCACAATAGAAGCAAATAGTAATTTAAATCACCTGTGGGGTAAAGTCTCGCTTACAAGGTTAGGCAAGAGACTTACCGCGTCTCAAAGCTCACTTTCCGGCCCACAAATTCGTTCTAAAGCCTCAACTCGGTGCCGAACAATCCAAAACTAGTCAAATATTATATAAAATAATCAATACAATTTCAAAAGTTCATAATTTAACTATTAGAGAAATTACCCAACCCAAATTGGAAGATCCCTAAAATTCACCATCGGGCCCACGTGCCCGGATTCCGAAAAATTTCGAAGATAAATGTTACCCATAACCTCACTAACTCAAATACATAATTTTCACCCAATAAATGTTAAATCCCATTTTTATCAAAACTTAGATTTTTCAACTAAACCTACAATATTCACAATTATACATATTAAAATTCATCCATAATCTATGTATTAAACTAACGTTGGGTAGGAATTACTTACCTTCAATAGCTAGATGAAAACCTCTCTCCAAAAAGCTCCAAAATCGGCCAAGGGAATGAAAATGAGAGGAAATGTCCTAAGTCCCATTTTTAAAATAAGTCACTGCCCATGTATGCTTTCTTCGCGACCACGGAAGAGGCCTCGCGATCGCGAAGGCAAACAGCCCAGGCCCAGAAAACTTAACCGTCGAGAATGCGACAGGAGCCTCGCGAACGCGGAGGCTTGCTTGGTGTAACCTACGCGAACGCGAGGGCTTCTTCGCGAACGCGAAGAATTATCAGCAACCACCCAACTCAGCCACCTCTATGCGAACGCGAAGGCTAAAGGGCCCAGGCCTCCGCGAATGCAGACCCTACTTACGCGAATGCGAAGGGAAAAAGCCCCTAACCCCCCAGTACCCCAAATCCTTCATCGCGAACGCGTGGGTCCTTCCGCGTTCGTGAAGAAGGAAACCAGAAATGGAAAAATTGGTGTTTTTAACTTAGCTCCGGGTAGTCCGTAACACACCCGAGCCACTCGGTACCCCGTCCAAATGCACCAACAAGTCCATAAACATAGTACGAACATGCTCTACTCTCAGAACACGTAAAATAATAACAAAACTAAGAATCATACCCCAAAACCAAATTGAATCAAAATATGAACTTCAAGTTTCCAATTCGATCCGAAAGCGTCAGATCATACTTAGACTACTCGGAATGACACCAAATTTTGCGTGCAAGTCTTAAATCACCATGCGAAACTATTTCCATGCTCGGAATCTCAAATGGACCTCGATAAAACCAAAACCTTCTCCAAACCAAATTTAAAGAACTTGAAAACCTTCAATGAGCCAACTTTCACTATTAAGCGCTGACACACTCCCGGGTCATCCAAAACATGATCTTAACATACGCCCAAGTCCAAATTTATCATACAAACATATTGGAACTGTCAAAGCCTGGTTTTGAGATCGTTTACTCAAAACGTTGACTTATGTCAAACTTAGCCCTATTTAGCCAACATTAAGGAACCAAGTGTTCCGATTCAACCCGAACCCTTTCAAATTCGAACCAAACATCCTCGAAGTCATAACACAGTAAAAGCACATACGTGGAGTCTCATTTAGGGGAACGGTGTTCTAGATTGCAAAACGACCGATCGAGTCATTACATTCTCCACCTCTTAGGCAAACATTCGTCCTCGAAAGGGTCTAGAATCATACCTGGAGTGCCGAATAAGTGTGGATATCTGCTCTGCATGTCCTCCTCAGGCTCCCAAGTTGCCTCCTCGACTGGTTGACCCCTCCACTGAACCTTTATCGCAGAAATCTTCTTGGACCTCAATTGGTGAACCTGCATGTCAACAATGGCAACTAGCTTCTCCTCATAACCCAGGCTCATCTAGTTGAACCGTGCTGAAGTCTAACACATGCGACATGTCGTTATGATACCTCCGGAGCATAAACACGTGGAAAATCGGAGAACTCCCGAGACTGGAAGGCAAAGTTGTCACGACCCGAAATCACAGGTCACGATGGCACCTAACTCGACCCGCTAGGTAAGCCAACTAACAATAGATACAAGCCAAAAGAATATATAAGAAACTAAAGGAATGACCGAACCTTTACAAATCTACCCAAGAAGTGGTAGTACGGATCATGAGCTTCTAGGATTTAAAATTTACAAAGCTAATACAAATAATCACACGGTCTGTTGAAAACTACATGAACAGAATAATGTCTAAACTACCAAGGACAAGTGGAAGCTTCTATCCAGAATACACGAATCTTCAGAGTCAGCTTCCGACTTCTCCATCAGCTCTTCTCCAATAGTCTGCACGGAGTGTGCAGAAGTGCAATATCAATACACCGACCCCATGTACTGGTAAGTATCTTGTCTAACCTCGTTGAAGTAGTGACGAGGCTTTTTACTTAAAAGATGCTTATTGATAACACCGTAATGTAAACTAGAAATAGAACTGTATCATAGTATAATAGAATAGAGTACACGATACGAATGTACAGAGCAATAACAGATTACCACAAAGAATCACAATTCCACAGTTTCCAACATCTCGTCCAACCGTTTCCTTGGAACGAATACCCATGAACCACAACAATCACCTCAAAACTTTCATAGTATGAGAGAAGTACTCAAGACATAAAATCTAACGGCACGGCAACATCCTTCGTGCATTTATCTCATCCTCACCATATATGCGTAAAACAATACCGACCAAATGATAGAAATATTGATAATAGACATAACAAGGGAGGAAATACGAAAGCAGTAATAATGAAAGAGAATGTACAGAAGAACATCAATAACAGACTAAGCGGAGAGCATAAAGGTAATAACAACAATTAGGGGAAAAAGGTTATAACTTCAACTAACTAGCATGATGGAGGCATGAATATGGATATAACAAATAAGAGAAGGGGGAGGGGTACATATTCTTTATAATGCAACAAGTAGAGGCATGAATGGACAACATGGAGAAGACCCATACCTATGTGCAACAAAACCGATATGACATGGATGAAATCATAACAGCAGGAAGTAGGCATGATGTTTACAAATTAAACGAGTAGAAGGCATAGGCAACACAACAACGATTGAGATAGAGAATAAGGACATAACAGTGATGACAAGCCACATAAGAACCACAAGTACGACCATTACAATTCAAGGTAAGACATGAAGATATCTGCAAGAAAAGAATATCATAACATAATGCATGTCCCTTTTCCTCACTTTCACGGAAACACCCATCGTGCCATGAACTCGTAATGATACAAAAGTATAAAAGTATAAATGCAATGGCACGACATCACCCTTCGTGCTTTACACTCTTTCTCACATGATAATGAATATAAAAAATGGCACGGCATCACCCTTAGTGCTTTACACTCTTCCTCACATGATAATGAATATAAATAATGGCACGACATCGCCCTTCTTGCTTTACATCTTTCCTCACATGATAATGAATATAAACAATGGCACGACATCACCCTTCGTGCTTTACAATCTTCCTCACCAAGCATATGAAATCCAATAAAATGACAAGGCAGGAAGTATAAACAACATCGAGGAGAGTGTCCAAACGGATATTCCAACAAGTTCTCAATCACGACATTTATAACCAACAATGATTCAATAAAACCCTCAAGGACCATATAATTCAAGTACTTCCACACATCCCACAATTTATCAACAACACAAGTATGAGATGTATCATCTCCATATATCGGCCATAGCAATGTATTAACAATTATGCATAGAGATGACCAAATTAGATACATCAATGTATTCTAATAATTTCCCATCAAATTGATTAAGCTATGTTAGGCTAAGTCTCGGCTCTAACATTTAACACTACATTCTTAATACCTAAAAGTCAAGTGAGGCATGAAGAAAGAATGTTATGAAATTCTACAAGTCACAATTATAACATGATCTACCCCCGAACATGGTTAACCCTGACACATACATCTACGCTCGTCACCTCACATATGTATCACCCCCCCTCCCCATGTAGCAAACAATGACAAATAGGAGGAAAAATTTCCTCAACATAGTTAGGCAAAACACTTACCTTAATTCGGCTAACTCCACACTCAATTTCCGCCTTTCCTTTACAAATTCATCTCCGCTTATCTCAATCTAGCCCAAGACGACTTGAACATATCACACAATGCAAGAGGAAACAATTTCAATTAATAAAGCTGTTATTTTTATTCAATTTCTAAAACGTCAACAAAAGTCAACTCCCCGAGCCTGCACCTCAAAATTCGATAAATTTTACAAAAACCCGAACACCCACTCTGATACGAGTACAACCATAAAAAAATTATCAAGTTCTACAACCAATTCGCCCTGCAAATCATCAATTTAAATTTTGAAATTTTATTCAAAAACTACCATTTTCCCCAACTCAAAACACAATTTAAATCACAAAATAAAGATAAAATCAAGGAATATAATAAATTCTAGGTGAAGAACACTTACCCAATTGATTTGCTTGAAAACCCCGCAAAGAATCGCTCAAAACCGAGCTCTACAAGTCAAAATGTGATAAAAATGGTATAACCCTCGATTTGGCATTATATTCTGCCTACCCAGGTATTTGTACATCGCATCGCAGAAGAAGCAACACGATCATGAAGAAGAAAATGGCCACTGCCCAAAATGCACTTCGCGATCGCGGCCATAGAATTGTGATCGCGTAGAAGGAACAATGTTGCGGCCAAATGATGCACTATGCGACCGCGAGATGATGCATGCGATCGCAGAAGAGGAAGCGAGCGAATCACCAGCTGTTACAGCTGAGCTATGTGAACGCGGGAGATGAACTGTGAACACGAAGAAGGCACAAACATACATACGCGATCATGGACTGGTGTATGCGAACGCGAAGAAGGAAAACGGATAGCCACTAATGAGCCTTCGCGATCGCGTCTATACCTATGCGATCGCATAGAAAGGAACACCATAAGATAGAACAACAATTTAAAATAGGAGAAAAATGGCCCGTAGCCCATCCGAAAGACATCTGAGACCCCGTCTAAACACACCGACAAGTTCTATAACCTAAAACGGACTGACTCGGGTCTCAAATCACATCAAACAACTCCGAAACAACGAATCGCACAAAGAATCGAACTTATGAATTTCTAAATCTTTCAACTTCTAAAACTCGTGCCGAAACCAATCAAACCAACTCGGAATGACGTCAAATTTTTCAGGCAAGCCCCAAATAACATGAAGGAGTTTTTCCAACTCTCGGAATCACGTTTCGACCCCGATATCATCAAAGTCAACCATTGGTTAAACCTTCCCACTTTCCAACTTCAACTTTCACCGAAATGCCTCAAATTACACTACAGACCTCGAAATCCAAATCCGGACGCACGCCTAAGTCCAAATTCACCATACGAAGCTACTGAAATCATTCAAAACTCATTCAGGAGCCGTTTACACAAAAAGTCAAATTCTGGTCAAATTCTCACTGCTTAAGCTTCCAAAACTAGAATGCTTCTTCAAATTCAACTCCGAATCATCTGGTAATTGAATCCAACCATACACACAGGTCGATATACATAATGTGAAACTGCTCAAGGCCTTATGTCACCGAATGGAGTTTAAATTCTCAAAATAACTGGCCGGGTCGTTACAAAGCAAGCTCATAGCAACCTCCCCAACTCCTCTCAACACCTCAAATGGACCTATAAACCTTGGGCTCATCTTTCCCTTCTTCCTAAACCTCATGATTCTCTTCACCGGCGAGACCTTCAAGAGAACTTTCTCGCCCACCATAAATGACAATTCACACGCCTTCTGATCCGCGTAACTCTTCTGTCTGGACTGTGCTGTGCGAAGTCGCTCCTGAATCAACTTTACCTTTTCCGAGGCATCCTTCACTAAATTAGTACCATATAACTTAGCCTTATCAGGCTCAAACCATCCGATGGGAGAACGAAATCGCCGACTATATAAAGCCTCAAATGGAGCCTGCTTGATGCTAGACTGATAACTGTTGTTGTAAGCAAACTCGGCCAAAGGCAAAAATCGATCCCACTGCCCTTCAAAGTCAATCACACATGCTCTAAGCATATCCTCCAAGATCTGAACTGTCCGCGACTGCCCGTCGATCTGCGGATGAAAGGCTATGCTGAGCTCTACCCGGGTCCCCAACTCGCGTTGTGCTTCTCTCCAGATATGCAAAGTAAACTGAGGTCCTCTATCTGATATGATGGAAACAGGTACACCATGCAACCGAACTATCTCCTGAATGTAAATCTGGGCTAATCTCTCTTAAGAGTACGTGGTCATAACCGGAATGAAGTGTGCCGACTTGGTTAACCTGTTGACAACATCCCAAATTGCATCAAACTTCCGCAAAGTCCGCGAAAACCCAACTACGAAGTCCATATTAATGTGCTCCCATTTCCATTCAAGTATAGTCATCTGCTAGAGTAGGCCACCTGGCTGCTGGTGCTCATACTTAACCTGCTGGAAATTTAGACATCTCGCCACATACTTGACTATGTCCTTCTTCATCCGCCACCACCAATAATGCTGCCTCAGGTCGCGATACATCTTCGTAGAACCTGGATGAATAGAATTTCGAGAACTGTGTGCCTCCTCTAGAATCTTTTCCCTCAATCCATCAACATTAGGGACACATAGACGACCCTAGAGTCGGAGAACACCATCCTCACCGATAATAACCTCTTTGGAACCACCCAGTAGTACCATCTCCCTACAAATCAACAAGTGCAGATCATCAAACTGACGAGCCTTGATCTGCTCGGATAATGAAGACTAGGAGACGACACATGCAAGAACTTGGTTGGGCTCTAAAATATCCAACCTCACAAGTCGGTTAGCCAAGAACTGAATGTCCAAAGCTAATGGCCTATCCTATGCTGCAATGAATGCCAAACTATCCATACTTTCTGCCTTTCTTCTCAAGGCATCCGCAACAACATTCGCCTTGCCCGGATGATAAATGATAATATCATAGTCTTTTAGTAACTCCAGCCACCCACGCTGCCTCAAATTGAGATCCTTCTACTTGAACAAATGTTGCAAGCTGCAATGATCAGTGTAAACCTCACATGACACTCTGTAAAGATAATGCCTCTAGATCTTAAGAGCATAAATAATCGTGACCAACTCTAAATCATGTACAAGGTAATTTTTCTCATGGGGATTCAGCAACGTGAATCATATGCAGTAACTTGCCTCTCCTGCATCAATAAACAACCCAAACTAACTCGTGAAGCATCGCAAACAACAATATACATCCCTGAACGGAAGGCAACACTAACACTAGTGCTGAAGTCAAGGGGGTCTTGAGCTTCTGAAATCTCCCCTCACAGTCATCGAATCAGCGAAACATAGCATCCTTCTGGGTCAATCTAGTCATAGGTGTTGAAATGGATGCGAAGCCCTCCACAAACCGGCGATAATAACTTGCTAACTCCAAGAAGATCCTGACCTTAGTCAATGTGGTAGGACGAGGCCAACTCTGAACTTCCTCGATCTTCTTGGGATCTACCTTAATACACTCGCCTGATACAACATTCCCTAAGAATGCTATAGAATCTAGCCAAAAATCACACTTGGAAAATGTAGCATATAGTTTCTGTTACCACAAGGTCTGAAGCACCACACTCAAATGCTGCTCGTGCTCATCCATGCTACATGAGTAGATCAAGATGCCATCAATGAAAATAATGACAAACAAATCAATATACGCCCTGAACACTCAGTTCATCAAATCCATAAGCATCGTCGGGGCGTTAGTCAAACCGAAGGACATCACTAGAAATTCATAATGGTCATATCTAGTCCGAAAAGCCGTCTTCGGAACATCTAATCACGAATCTTCAACTGATGGTACGCCGATCTCAAGTCAATCTTAGAGAACACCTTGGCACCCTACAACTGGTCAAACAAATCATCAATACGCGGCAAGGGGTACTTGTTATTGATGTTAACTTTGTTCAACTGGCGGCAATCAATGCACATTCTCATAGTCCCATCCTTCTTCTTCACAAATAACACTGGTGCACCCTAAGGTGATACACTCGGTCCGGTGAACCCCTTTGCTAGAAACTCCTCAACGTGTTCCTTCAACTCCTTCAACTCTTTTGGATCCATGAAGTACGGTGGGATAGAGTTAGGCTGGGTACCTGGAGCCAAATCAATACAAAAATTGATATCGCGGTCTGGTGGCATGCCTGGTAGATCAAACAAAAACACATCGGAGAACTCCCGGACCACAAGCACTGAATCAACTACCGGAGTCGTTGTATTCGTATCCCGAGAAGTTAGATAATCCAAATAACCCTTCTCGGCCATGTGCCGAGCCTTCATAAAAGAAATAATCTGACTAGCTGCAGTTACTGATGAACCTTTCCACTCCAATCTAGGCAACTCTAGCATCGCCAAGGTAATAGTCTTGGCATGGCAATCAAGGAAGGCGTGATTGTATTGGTAAAAAAGAGTTTCACACGTAAGCCAGCTTTTGACAACTCAGCCAGTCTGTGGATACAGGAAAACGCAACAGCTGGATGTGATTCTTTGAAGAGATACGGTAAAAAGAGGCACGGTTCAGTAAACCCACGAACTTATCAGCCACGGGAAACTCAACTTGATCAAAATGGGAGAGAGGCACGGTCAGAATGAATCTAGACAAAGCTACGGGCAGATTCAAGGACCCACAATTGATTACTCGAACGTTATGTAACCGAACCCCAATTACCGTTATCCTTTGTAACGCCTCATTAATGTCATAATTAGTCATTAATGAGTAACCATAGCAAGAGTCGTACGTTATAAGAATCTCCTATATAAGGGAGGGGAATACAACTTGTAACGGCATCTGATTCTCGAATACAATCAACTTCGATCTTCTATATTTTTGCAATATTGTCTATTATTAATTTTTCTCCATTATCTTGATTATCAGTAACCCATATTCATCTTAAAAATAAGTTTTAGTCAAAGGGTATAGTTCTTTGGTTAAACAAATTGGTTCCGTTACAGGGAATCTGATAATCTTTGTTTACTTTTCAAGTGGTATCCTCTGAATTATGTCAAGCCCCAACGACAACAACCTGCAAAGGAGTAGAACCCCAGTTCCATCACCTTCAGGAACCCCACGTGGTTCGAGGAAACAATCCCCAGAAAGATCCAATAAAAACAATGGTGATATTGATCAAACTGTGGAACAAGATCATGTAAAGCAAATGATTGCAGAGTATGTTAACCAAGCTTTGCAAGAATTTGCAAGAGGATTACCGGCAGCGTTACCTACACCGCCGACGCCACCCCCTCAATCTGGGTTGGCAAACTCAGGAAGAGGAGATAGTCCTAATGAATCTCTTGAAACGAGACCAGGTATATCTAATAACTCAGGATTACAAAATTTACTGCTAACCATGCAGAAACAGATGAAGGAGCAGAACGATCGCATCGAACAAATTCCTGGAGTACCACCTATCATCAAAGGCATCGATGTTGATAGATATTCTCAACAACCTCGGAAGCCAAGTGCGCACCCTTGCCTATAAATGCCTGACGTTCCCAAATATGATGGAACAACTGCCCACGCGACCATGTGACTGCTTTCACTACTGGGGTAAAAGGCAACGACTTAATGAAACAAGAGATTGAATCAGTCCTTGTCAAAAAATTTGGGGAAACACTTACCAAAGGGGCCCTAACCTGGTATTCTCTTCTCCCTGAAAATTTTATTAACTCTTTTGCTGAGCTTGCAGATTCGTTTATAAAAGCACACTCTTTGCACAAAAAGTTGAGAAGAGAATGGAAGACATATTCAAAATAAAACAAGGAGACACAGAACTACTCTGTGAGTTTTCAGACAGGTTTCAACGAGAAAGAAAACAGTTACCTAGGGTACCTGATAATTGGGCAGCCATGGTATTTGCAAGCAACCTGAACGATAAAAGCTTAGAAGACACGAGGCGACTTAAGGAGAGTCTAAGAGAATTACCCGCTACAACATGGAACGATGTATATAACAGGTACAATACTAAACTCAGAATAGAAGAAGATATCATTGCTCGTTCGAGAGATGAAGATCATTCCAGATCCAGACATCCTGAATCAGATAGAAGATCAGGTAAAAACAGGTACGATCCTTACTTAGGACCCTCGGGACGCGATATCCGCCCTAGGTTCGAAAATACTAGGTCGGACTATAGACCACAACGAAGAGACGTAGTCTCATCCTCGTCTAGATCCAGAAAAGATCGAGATGAACGACCTTGAGGTAGTACTCAAATTGGGGATCATACCTTTAATGTAAGTACTACTGAACTTGTCTCAATATTGAGGAACATGGGATACAAGGTTAAGTGGCCAACTATCATGGGCACAAAACCGCGGATTGCAGATTTTTACAAGGTGAAATAGAAAATTTGTTAAAACGGGGCTATTTAACAAAATTGTTTAGTGATAAAGGTAAACATGCATATATGAGGAACAGACAGGAGCTCCCAAAGCCTCCTTCTCCAAAACGAACCGTTAACGTAATACACGGGGCTGAAGAAGTAAACGGAGTGATTTGCAAAGCAACCACAAAGTTCACAATTACACATGGGAAACGGGCTCGTGGAGAAGACGATATAACCTTCGATGATGCAGATATCAGCGGACTAATGCTTCCGCACAACGATGCTCTGGTAATATCTTTACTTATTCATGACACTAACGTAAAAAGAGTGTTGATTGATCCAGGCAGTTCAGTCAATATCATTTTGCTAAGAGTCGTGGAAGAAATGCTACTGGGGAATCAAGTAATCCCAAAAGAACTAGCCATATCAGCGTTTGATAACTCTATGGTTATAACAAACGGAGAAATTGAGCTTAGCACTTATGCTGAGAGGGTGACCAAAAGTGTCAGGTTCCAAGTCATCGATACTGGCATGGCTTATAACGTGATCATTGGAAGGCCATGGATCCACGACATGAAAGCGATACCCTCCACGTTGCATCAGGTAATTAAATTTCCCTCTGAATGGGGGATTTAACAAATCAAAGGATATCAGCAGACCGCAAGAAATATAAACTCTGTGGTACACTACAACAAGAAAATAGAGGTGGAAGAATTACGAGATAAGGGAATCTCCCAAGCAGGTAACAGAGCCCAAACAAGCATGGAAGAAATTACTAGCCAAATAGGTACAGAAGGTATTATTGTTGAAACAGGTACGAAAGAAAATACTTACGAGAAGGAAAATCAAGTTACCACGGAAGGTATACTATACCACATAGAAACAGATTCCAGACCGGACGTCATTCGTGAACCAGAGGAAGATGAGCACATCAAAACAACTACGGAGGAGCTCGTAGTTGTTCCATTATCTGAACAAAAGCCTGAGCAGAAAGTGTATATAGGCACGAGTCTAGGCCCTGCTCGAAGAGGTAAGTTAATTGATTATTTAAAGGCTAACACAGACTGCTTTGTGTGGTCCCACTCAGATATGACAGGCATCCCATCAGAAGTGATGACTCATAAACTAAATGAAGATCTATCATTCATACCTATTAAGAAGAAGAAAAGAAAGCAAGGACCATTCAAGAACCAAGTGATCGACGAAGAGGTACAAAAACTCTTGAATATTGGTTCGATACGAGAGGTAACGTACCCTAACTGGCTAGAAAACACCGTGGTAGTGCCTAAAAAGAATGGCAAGTGGAGAGTATGCATAGATTATATCGACTTGAATAAAGCATGCCCCAAAGATTCATTCTCATTGCCACATATAGATCAAATGATTGATGCCACAGCAGGTCATGAATTATTGAGATTTTTAGACGCATATTCTTATTATAATCAAATTAAAATGAATCCCTCAGATGAGGAAAAAACTTCCTTCATTACAAACAAGGGGACTTACTATTATAAAGTTATGCCTTTTGACTTAAAAAACGCTGCAGCCACCTATCAAAGGTTAGTGACTAAAATGTTCCAAGAACATCTTGGAAAGACGATG
>ML353687.1:441-17763 GCA_005239505.1 Nicotiana paniculata | reverse complement strand
GAGGAAGATGATGAGTTTTGAGGGTTAATTCATGGTTTTACATGTTATTTTCGTGATTTGATCACACGAGCAAGTCCGTATTATGTTTTTAGACTTGCGTGCATATTTTGTTTAGAGCCCCGAGTGCTCGGGTGAGTTTCAGATAGGCCACGAGATGTTTTACACTTGTAAGGTTGCTGATTTTTCCTTTCTCAGGTGGCCAGGCATTTTACTCTATGCGTTTGCATTTCCTTAGTCGCAAACACATAGATTATAATATTGTGGCCCTCCTCCTTGTGCTATGCAAATGCGGTCTGGGCCCCACGAATGCATAGTTTAAATTGGACCTGGGGGTGGGGGGGGAGGCCAATTGCCTTATGCGAATGCATACCACTAGTCACGAACGCGGAGGCCAGGGAACCTAAAGCTACGCGAACGCGGGTCCTGGGTCGCGAACGCATAGGCCTGGGGCTAGGACCCTACGCGAACGCGGCCAGGTGCTGCGAACGCGAAGGGTTATTGCCCAGCAGTATATAAACTCTTTTAAAAACGGGCAGACCTTCTTCTTCTCCATATTTTGGAATTCCACAGCTCTAGGAACGAATTTCTTGACTAAAGTTCATCCCCAAGTCATAGGTAATCAAATCTACACTTTACTCTTTCAATTCCTTATAGTTTTTCATCACTTTTAAATCAAAAACTAAGAATTTTCATGGCAAAAATTGAGGGTTTGGGTAGAATTAGGGAGTTATGTAAAAATTGAATTTTTACATCGAATTAAGGTCGTATCTCGAAACTTATTGTATATTTGGGTTCGTAGATGAATATGTAAACGTAATTTGGTCCGAACCCCGGGTTTACACCAAGCGGGCCCGGGGTAGGGTTTTCACTTTTTTTTTAGAAAACTTAAGAAAAATTATATTTTTCAATAAAGTTAGTTCCTTTAGCCTTAATTAATGATATTAAATTAATTATGATTAGATTCGAGCAAGTTAGAACAAGATTCTAGAGGAAACGCAATGATTGAACAGTGAGTGGCCTACGAAATTGAGGTAAGTGTATTGGTAAAAAAGAGTTTCACACGTAAGCCAATTTTTGACAACTCATCCAGTTACGTGGACACAGGAGAACGCGATAGCTGGATGTTATTCTTTGAAGAGGTACGAAACAAATAGGCACGATTCAACAAACCCACGAGCTTATCAGCCACGTGAAACTCAACCTGATCAAAACAGTGAAGAGGCACGGTCAGAATGAATCTAGGCAAGGCTACGGGAAGATTCAATAACCCACAATTGATTACTCAAATGTTATGTAACCGTAACCCAATTACCGTTATCCTTTGTAACGCCTCGNTGAACTATGTCGAACTCCAACGACAACAACCAGCAAAGGAATGGAACCCCAGTTCCATCGCCTTCAGGAACCCCACGTGGTTCAAGGGAACAATCCCCAGAAAGATCCAATATCAACAATGGTGATAATGATCAAACTGTGAAACAAGATCGTGTAAAGAAAATGATTGAAGAGTATGTGAGCCAAGCTTTGAAATAAGTTACGAGGGGATTACCGACAGCGTTACCTACACCACCGACGCCACCCCCCAATAATACCATCCCATGGAAAATCCTCAATATGAGTTGGCAAACTCAGGAAGAGGAGATACTTCTAATGAATCTCTCGAAGCGAGACCAGGTATATCTAATAACTCAGAATTACAAAATTTACTGCTAACCATGCAGAAACAGATGAAGGAGCAGAACGATCGCATCAAACAAATTCCTGGAACACCTATCATCAAAGGTATTGATGTTGATAGGTATTCTCAACAACCTTGGAAGCCAAGTGCAGCACCCTTGCCTATACCCAAGAAGTTTAAAATGCCTGACGTTCCCAAATATGATGGAACAACTGACCCACGTGATCATGTGACTGCTTTCACTACTGGAGTAAAAGGCAACGACTTAACAAAACAAGAGATTGAATCTGTCCTTGTCAAAAAATTTGGGGAAACACTCACCAAAGGAGCCCTAACCTAGTATTCTCTTCTCCCTGAAAATTCTATTGACTCTTTTGCCGAGCTTGCAGATTCATTTGTAAAAGCACACTCTGGTGCACAAAAAGTTGAGAAAATAATGGAGAACATATTCAAAATAAAACAAGGAGACACGGAACTACTCCGTTAGTTTGTAGACAGGTTTCAACGAGAAAGAATGCAGTTACCCAGGGTGCCTGATAATTGGGAAGCCATGGAATTTCCAACAACCTAAACGATAAAAGCTCAGAAGCCACGAGACGACTTAAAGAAAGTCTAAGAGAATTCCCCGCTACAACATGGAACGATGTATATAACAGGTATAGTACTAAACTTAGAATAGAGGAAGATATCATTGCTCGTTCGAGAGATGAAGATCATTCCAGATCCAGATATCCTAAATAAGATAAAAGATCAGGTAAAAATAGGTACGATCCTTACTTAGGACCCTCGGGACGTGATATTCATCCCAGATTTGAAAACACTAGGTCGGACTATAGACCACAGGGAAGAGACGTAGTCTCATCCTCGTCTAGATCCAGAAAAGATCGAGATGAACGACCTAGAGGTAATACTCAAATTGGGGATCATACCTTTAACGTAAGTACTACTGAACTTGTCTCAATATTAGGAACATTGGAGACAAGGTTAAGTGTACTAAAGAGATGCGATAAAATACAAATAGAAGAAGCCCAGATCACTGGTGTGAATTCCATAATGATCATGGTCACAAAACTGCGGATTGCAGATTTTTACAAGGTGAAGTAGAAAATTTATTGAAACATGGCTATTTTCGCGCCCCACTTTTTCCTCGCACGGGTCAGGTGCGGAGAGATCGGGTTCATGACATTCTGGACAACTCCTTAAAGGAAGAAGTTTAAGGAAAAGTCGCCACCTAACGATTTTGTGGTGCGTTAGGGCACCTCGAGTAGATAACTCATGAATTAGTTTGCATTACCAGAGATTGGGTAAGTGATTGAAGTTATCCTAAGGGGAAGGTGTTAGTTATCCCTCAAGATCCACCACTGTGGGTCCCAGCCAAGAAGTTTAATGAATTTGGACAGTAAACAAATAGCAAGTAAGGTTCATATAAGAGGGGATTTCAAAAAAGTACGAAAATCTTTAAAGGTTTTGGGAAAACATTAGAGTAAAACATTTGAAAATGAATTGTCCTAGGTTTAAAATAATACGGATCACATCAATGCAATACCCAATAATCACTCCTCGAAGAGGGGCTACACGTGGTATTAGCGCACCGGTCATCATATTTGTATTCTACACACCTTAGTAAACCCAAATCACGAGTCCTCCTATACAAGATTCCTCCGCTGTGAAAGAAGTTGTTTGACAACCTTCAAAGCGTACGTTTCTGAGTAGCATTTTCAAGTTCTGGATATTCTTCCTTTACCAAGTACTCCTTGATATCATGAAACTATGTCTTTCCATCTACTTCTTCTTCAACATGGGCGCAGTAGGCCGGCTGATTCTCACTGGGATGGGATTGATGAAATTCTTATATGGATTTTGGATCATAGATGACAAGGTAGCCAATGCATCGGCAAAGTCATTCTGGATTCTGGGGACGTGCCGAAACTCTATCTTTGTGAACCTCTTTCTCAACTCATGTACACGATGTAGATATGTCATTATCTTGGAAGTCTTGGTCGTCCATTCTCCATGTACTTGATGTATCAATATGTCTGAATCACCAATCACCAGTAACTCCTGACCATTCATGTCGATGGCCAAATTGAGCCCCAAGATGCAGGCCTCATATTCAGCTATGTTGTTGGTGCAAGGGAACCTTAGTTTGGCGGATACTGGATAGTGCTGACCGGTTTCTGATATTAATACTGCCCCAATAACTACGCCTTTGAAGTTTGCGGCCCCATCAAAGAACATCCTCCAACCATCGTAGGATTCTGCAATGTCCTCTCCTACGAATGACACTGCTTCATTGGGGAAATCCGTTTTTAATGGTTCGTATTTCCCGTCCACAGGATTTTCAGCGAGATGATCTGCTAATACCTCTCCCTTGACTGCTTTATGAGTCACGTAAATAATGTCGAACTCACTTAATATGATTTTCCATTTGTCCAGTTTGCCAGTGGGTATGGGCTTCTGAAAGATGTATTTCAATGGATCCATCCTTGATATGAGGTACGTTGTATATGCGCAGAAATAATGCCTCAATTTTTGTGCGACCCAAGTCAGAGCACATCAAGTGCGCTCCAATAAAGAGTACCGGGCTTCATATGGAGTGAATTTCTTACTAAGATAGTAAATGGCCTGCTCTTTCCTTCTTGTTTCGTCATGTTACCCAAGAACGCAACCGAAAGCTCCATCTAACACAGCAAAGTAAAGTAACAGAGGTCTACCTGGCTCAGGTGGTACCTGGACTAGTGGTGTTGAGAGATACCCCTTGATTCTATCGAAGGCCTTTTGACAATCATCGGTCCATTTGGTTGCATCATCCTTTTTCAGCATCTTGAAAATTTGTTCACAGATGACGGTAGACTGGGCTATGAACCGGCTAATGTAATTGAGTCTCCCCAGGAAACTCATGACATCCTTCTTGTTCTTTGGCGACGATAATTCTTGGATGGCTTTGACCTTTGATGGATCCAGTTCTATTCCTCGGCGACTGACAATGAACCCTAGTAACTTGCCAGCAGGAACCCCGAATGCACACTTTGCAGGGTTAAGTTTCAAATTGTACTTCCTTAACCTGTTGAAGAACTTCCTCAGATCTTCCATACGACCAGTGGCGTTCCTTTATTTGATGATGACGTCGTCTACATATACCTCGGTCTCCTTGTGAATCATATCATGGAATATAGTAGTCATGGCCCTCATGTAGGTGGCCCCTGCATTCTTCAGACCGAATGGCATCATCTTGTAACAATACACTTCCCATGGCGTAACGAATGCCATTTTCTCAGCATCTTCCACGTCCATCCAAATTCGATGGTAGCCAGCAAAAAAATCTACAAAGGACTGCAGCTCATGCTTGGCGCAGTTGTCAATCAGGATGTGTATGTTTGGCAAAGGGAATTAATCCTTCGGACTGGCCCGGTTGAGATCCCGGTAGTCAACACAGACTCTAACCTTCCCATCTTTCTTTGGCACAGGCACGATGTTCGATAACCATGTCGGGTATTCAACAACCCGGAGAACCCTGGCGTTGATCTGCTTGGTGACCTCTTCTTTGAGTTTCAAGCTTATTTCTGGTTTGAACTTCCTGAGCTTTTGCTTCACCGGTGGGCATGTCGGATCAGTTTCCAACTTGTGGGCCACAATAGATGTAGTGAGGCCAGTCATATCATCATACGACCAGGCGAATATGTCCTCATATTCTCTTAAAAACTTTGTATATTCCTCCTTTTTCTAATGGAGACAGATGAATGCTGATGCGTATTTCTTTGACGTTCTCTGCGTTTCCCAAGTTAACAACCTCAGTCTCGTCCAAGTTAGATTTAGGTCTATTCTCAAAGTTCTCGACCTCTTTCACAATCTCCTCAAGTATATCATCCTCGTCTAAATCAGAATCCGTTTGTTGTGTTACCTCGTTGCATGTCACAGTCGTCGGTTCATCAAGATAAGTAATAGTAATGTTGTGCAAATAAAGTAATGGGGAGGAAAACAGTAGCAAGTAAATATACGATTTATAGAGAAATTGCAAATGCTTTGATAAATTGAATAATCATTTGAACATAGGATCTCTTTCTTGCAGAAATTAAAAATGCGAAAAGGAAGAATTTTTTTTAAATAAATAAGCTGTAAATAAATTCTTGTTTTGTTAGCCTTGCTACCCTGAGTCTTGACAAGCTTTGGGTGTCCTGAGAGACCAATTCTTGAGATGTGATCCTCTGCTCACGACCTGTATGGAAGGGCCTTCCTCCCCCCTCTTCAAGAATGACACAACAGTCCATGTCCTCAAAGTCCAACAATAAATCCCTCATTGCCGCTAATGCTTCCTCTTCGTCCGTACTGTAGATTATATCAGTTGGCTGGAAATTTTGTTCTAAGTGAGGTATTGGCTATGAGTATTAGGGATTGCACTATGGTGGCGACCAGTTCTTGAATTCATCCCAAGTGTACTCATACCCTAGCCCCAAAGAAATACCGTGCTTCTTGAGTGTTATTGGCTTCATTACTCCTTTGAGATTTTTTACCGAGCCCTTTTCCTGGCTCATATCCTTTCCAGTTCAAGATTCTCTAGATCTTACTGTCCCACCATTTATCCTTATCAATGGTGTTGACTCGTTCAATGTTGTGGTAGATTTCTCCATCCAACTTCCTTCTCCCCTCAGTGACCAAAAAAGTCTGGCGACCGTAGATATGGTTGCTACTGTCGCCATGAATGACTACCTCTTGATGATTCCATTCAAACTTTAGCGCTTGATGTAGGGTTGATGCCACGGCCCCATCGGCATGCATCTAAGGTCGATCTAACAACAAGTTGTAGGATGCCGGCACATCTATCACCTGGAAGTCTACATCAAACCAGGTTGGTCCCATTTGTAGGTACAAGGTGATTTCTCCCATAGTGGACCTCTGTGAACCATCGAAGGACTTTACATTGATCTCTCCTTCTTTTATATCATGCATACTTTTTCCCAATTTCTTGAGTGTGATCAGCGGACAAATGTTGAGGCTGGAACCCCCATCAATTAAGATCCTTGTAATGAAGTGGTCCTCACACTGCACAATGATATGCAATGCTCTATTATTCCCTAACGCCTCGGGCGGCAATTCGTCTTCATGGAAAGTAATCTTGTGGCTTTACAGAACTTGTCCCACCATGTTTGCTATGTCTCTGCTAGTGATATTGTCTGGTACGTATTCCTCACTCAGTATTCTCAGCAAGGCACTTTTGTGCGTTTCAGAATTCTGTAATAGAGAAAAGATAGATATCTGGGCTAGTTTCATGTTCAACTGGTCGAGGATTGAGTACTCTTTGGCTTGGATCTTTCTCCAATGATTATTTGAACCTGTCTCAATGGTGAGAGGACGGTAGGCGGCCTGCTTGCTAGATTCGACCAAATGTTCAGGGGTATAAACTCTGCCAGTTCTGGTCATACCCTGTGCAGCAATGGCTTCCTCAGACCTGCTCTTACCCTTTCTTCTGGCTTCAGCTGTGTAGTCCCATGGGATGACATTTGAGTAAAAGGGTGTCGTTGTTGACGTTATCGTTTGAATAGGCGTGGTCATCCTTATTTCTACCGCAGTATATGTGATAGGCGGCCGGACTGCTACTTCGAGTGGCCATACAAACTCAACTTCGATCGGCACTGAGGCCTTTTCCTTTGCGGCTGGTCTCGATTCAAACTCGAGTGGCATGGACATGTCTACCTCAGCATCCCCGGATGGCTGCATCTGAACCACAATCAGGTTGAGAGTAATTGCGGGCTTCTTCAGATCACCCTCCGCAATCAGCCCAATTGATCCCTCAAGATCCCAATCATCATCTACTTCAATCATATGGACACCACCTTTATGGTCTGGCAGCGGATTATTGCGAACATTAGGAGCAAGGTCCTTGGCTACAATGATCTTGTTGTCTATGAGGGTTTGTATCTTGTCTTTCAAGGAACGACACTCCTCGATGGTTTGTCCCTTCCTGCCGGAGTGGTAAGAACATGACTTGGTTGGGTTGATCCACTGAGAAGGGTTCTCAGGGGTGGCAACAGGAATGGGTGTGACGTAGCCGGCGGCTTTTACTATTTCATATAGTTTATCAATGGGCTCAGCTATGGAAATATACTTTTTTGGAGGGCGACTATCGAAGTTAGGGCGAGCTCATGGGAAGTTTTGGCGAGTAGGTGGTGATCGATAGTGAGAAGGTTGGGAATTGTAGGTGTTGTAAATGGGAGCTTATTGGGAGTATCTGGGTGACGTAGGCTGATATGTGGGTGGTGGAGCTTGATATGTGGGTGAGGGTACTTGGTAATTTGGAGTTGGTTGGTATGTGAATGAGGGTGTTGGATATACTTGGTATTTGGGTGGGGACTTGGCTTGTTGTGCAACCATCACGGCTCCCACATCCTTCTTTCTAGACACACCACCAGACTGTAGAGGTTTATTAGTAGCCTGTAAAGCTTCAAAGTTGGTAACCATACCGCTTTTGATGCCTTCTTTGATTCGCTTTCCCAATTTGATGATGTCAGAGAACTTGTGACCTTCGACCACCATCAGCCGCTCGTAATATTGAGGATCCTGAGCTCGTACAAAGAACTTCTTCATTTGTTCCTCTTCTAAGGCCGACCTAACCTTGGCAGCTTCTGACCTCCAACGAGTAGCATACTTGCGAAAGGTTTCCGTTGGCTTCTATTTCAAATTCTGGATGTAGAATATATCCGGATCATTCTCCGTGTTGAACCTGAATCGATCCATGAAGTCTGTTGCCACGCTTACCCAATTAGTCCATATGTTTGGATCCTCGCCGATGTACCAAGACAATGCATCTCCTTTCAAACTACTAATGAAGAGTTTCATGCACATTCTTTCATCTTTTCCCATGCCAATCAATTTGTCGCAGTAAGTTCTAAAGTGGACTCTTGGATCACCAGTACCATTGATCATCTCGAACTTAGGAGGTTTTTACCCCTTGGGCAGTTCGACATCAGGCTGTATGCAAAGATCTTCATAGTTCAGCCTTTCAATCCCTCTAACTCCTTCGACGCCCTGAACTCGATTGGTCAACTTCTTGAGTTCCTCGGCAAAATTCCTGATGAGCTTCTCCTTCTCGTTAGACTCAGGGGTATGTGGTGTGGAATGAGCCACGATTTCCACATAAATAGGATTATTGTAATCTTGGAAGTGGTCTTGTGTCCGTTCCTGGAGAGGTGGAGTGTTATGGTGACATGCATTGCATTGTGCTAGCGGGACTGGGTCTTTGGGGTGATTCGGTTGTTTAGGGGTGTTTTTTTGTAAAGTGGGGTTTGGAGCATTTGGGAAGTGGGCATCCGGAACATTGAGGGAAAGTGATAGGTCAGCCAAATTCTTGACTTGGTCAAGCTCCTCATGGAACTTCAGCAACTTCTTCTCCAATGGAGACATACCCTCTTACAGAACCTGAATACCCCGACCATCAACGATCTCAATCTGTTCATCCCTGTGGTCTTTCCTGACGCCACTTTCTTCTGCCATTTTAGTTTTATCCTTGCTTTTTCCTTTGCGAGGACTAGAAGGAGGAGTAAGAGGAGGGCCTTTTGATCTTGTGCGGTAGGTGGTTGATGCCAGAATGCACGAACTAACCTTTGGGGAAGGGAATAATAAATAAATAAAACAACAAAAAACAAAAAGGTAATGAAGTTAGTGAGGATTATAAAAATAAAATATTGCAGTATTTAAAAACATAAGGCAGAATGTAAAACGCGTCCTAAGTTGGGGACCTCTTTGTGCCCGAGGTAGGCCTAGCGACAAGTTGATTTGGAGAATTTAAGATGCTAAATTCCTCATTTTATTGATAATAAAATAGACAAATCCAACACGACTCTAAAAATGCGAAAAATATAAAATGTCACTAATGCCCATGGGCCTTATTACATCAGAAGGCAAAGTAAAGACAATCCTAACTACTTGGTCTCGGAGGACCTTCCCCAGACTTGGAATCTCTGCTTGCCTTGATCAGCGTCCCCATCTCACTGAGTCCCAGCAGCAAGCAGGTCCTGGCTAGAATTCCTCCTTCGGCTCCCTCGGTCTTCTGACAGGTCTCGATCCTCCTAATGAACTTCTCCTCTAAGTCGACTATGCCTCGCTCCAAGTGTGCTAGCCTCTGGGTGAAGGTGATGGCCACGTTTTTCCATTCCTCTATCAGCTTCTTGTTGGCCTCGCGTATTTTGTGATGATCTTCTTCAGAATCACAGAGCCTCTTGCGCAACTGGTTGAGTCTAGTCATTGCCTCGGCCTTCTCATCTATGACCCTGTGGCCTTGAGCAAACCCTGGATCGATACCTCCATTCCAGTTATCTTCCAACCATCCTAGATAATAAGGAGAGTAACTAGCATGATACCTGTGGGGTTCAATAGTGTCATTTTCTTACCGGACCTTGCAGTGCCACAAATGCTGAGCTTGGCACTTATGAGGGGTGCCGTCGTTTTGGAAATCTGCCCTGAGATGACTCATCTTTTCGACCCTTGGTACCACTTTCTTCCTTCCTGCCTGCCTCATGACTCGGATATGGACGTAAGGATACGTCCCTCTTAGAACAATAAATAACAGAAATGGGGTGTCTCGAGTTCATATTATGAACTCTCCGGTTGGGAACCACTCAAACGTCCACTGAATCTGATCCTCGGTCAATTTCTCTACCAACTCGGCCCATGCATTGGAATTTTCTGGCTGAGCAAAAGTTTTGGGGATGTATTTCATATTCTTTGGATGATGGAAAGCAATATGATCATCCCAAACTCTCCTATGGATGTCCTGATAGTAGTCACCCTTTTGCAAATGCTCAGTGAGCTACAACTGGAGTAACAGATTGCAACCCTCGAAATGTTTTGCCCCTCGTTGACACTTTTCTAAGGCTCGGTACATATCAAAAATGATCATTGCAACGATATTGAAGTCCTGCTTGTCAATCCCTTCCATCAGAGTCTTGGTGACCATAGCCAACCTGGTGTGGATTCTTTCTTTATTTGTTGGGAATACTATCATACCCAACAAGAATACTATAAAGACGAATACCCGGTGGTAAATATGCCCCAGAGAACTAAGGGCGAACTCTTCCTGATAAGTGCAGTAAGACTGGCTACGACCATACCTCTCATACAGATAGTCAAAGGGGATGTACGAGTCTTCCAAGCAGACCAATTCTGGATTATTCTTCATCCCCATCATCTTGAGAAAACCTCGGCCTTTGCGGTTTTCATACATCAATAACCTTGGAGACTCCTAAGATAAACTAGCTAACCCTCCTATTTCCTCTAACAATGGTGTCATCTCATTGTTTACAAAGCGGAAGACCGACCGCTCATAGTCCCAGAACAGGGTATCAGCTTCTATCATCATGTTGTTAGGTTGAATGTCTAGAAGAGAAGGTAGGTTGCCCAAGTGTTTTCTGACAACTGTTCTGTCACTGGAGTGAAGATCCTCCCACTAGTTTAGTAGTTTGGGGTGGATATTAGTGACCATGCCGAATCTGGGGACCTCGTGCCTCATTTCTGCAAAACAAACAAGTTAGGCCCTTACCCCCACCAGACTCAACTATTTAACATCAATAATTAGCATGAGCATTTAATTCTCCAAATGAATGCATAGAACATGAAGGCGTTCGTTTGGGTTCCAGGGAAACCCAATGGACTTTTGAAAAGGCTATCTTAAAGGTTGTTGTGCGGACGACATGTTAGCCTGGCTAGGTTTGACCATGATGCATGCAACATAAAATAGAGTAAGGTTTCTCTGGGGTTTTAGACTGGTACCCTTGAGCGAACGACTCAAGGGGGAAGCACGGAACTGTCGACTGCACCGCTGATCGACTAGGTTTACCGCAAATACGCCTTTCCGAATTTAGGTGGTAGTAATATTGGAATAGCACAACCACTCATTGTAAGCATTGCTAAAGGATTTTGGTTGGAACAAGTGGAATATGAATGTGGAGCATGATATGCAATAAATAACATTTAAACAAGCAGGCATGCATTTTCACATTGGAAAGCGGTAAAGAAAGGAAATACGACAGTTATAATTGAAAGCAGTTACAAAGAAAACATGAAGAGTCGTCAGTTATGTTCAAGAGAAATAAATACTTGCAAAATTAAACAGTTAACAGCATATAACGGGAGTAGGAAAGGGCATAACATTTAAACAGAAATTAAAAGGTCTAAATTCACAAGACAACCTGTAATGGTGTAAGCCTAGGGAATATCCCTAGCAGAGTCGCCATGATGTCGCGCCCCCCTTTTTCCTCGCACATTTCAGGTGCGGAGAGATCGGGTTCATGACATTCTGGACAACTCCTTAAAGGAAGAGGTTTAAGGAAGAGTCACCACCTAACGATTTTGTGGTGCGTTGGGGTACCTAGAGTAGATAACTCATGAACTAGTTTGCATTACCAGAGATTGGGTAAGGGATTGAAGTTATCCTAAGGGGAAGGTGTAAGGCACCCATCAAGATCCACAACTTTGGGTCCCAGCCAAGAAGTTTTGTGAATTTGGACAGTAAACAAATAGCAAGTAAGGTTCATATAAGAGGGGATTTCAAACAAGTATGAAAATCTTTAAAGGTTTTGGGAAAACATTAGAGTAAAACATTTGAAAAAGAATTGTCCTAGGTTTAAAATAATACGGATCACATCAATGCAATACCCGATAATCACTCCTCGTAGAGGGGCTACACGTGGTATTAGCGCACCGGTCATCATATCCGTATTCTACCCTTCCCACCCCGTAGATGTTATTTAAAGAAGCGTGTGTTGGTCACGAAAGCTTATTGCGTGCTATTACCCGTCCATCCTATAAGTCCCGGGGTGGGGGGGTGTTTAGGACTACTAAATCCTACAAGGTGAGTACTAGGTTGTACCCCTAGGTTTGAAGGATAAGATTCTAAGTGACAAGTAGAAAACAGTTAGGACACACATATATGGGATACACATAGCAAACATATGGATCAAATACCCCTCCGCAAGTAAGGCATGTAAATAGCACGTCTCAAACACAAAGAAGGTCTCAAAATCAGGATTTAAAAATAGGGATTCCGACTTTGGAAACAGTAGGTTTCAGAAGTTTTGGGGTTTCTTGAAACTCAGTAATAAAGCAGGGATATTAAAAGGACAGAATAGTTTTGAGAAGAGAATGATTGATTTTAAAAATTCTAGTGATTTAAAGACTGGAGCAGGAATTAAAAATGCACAGAAGAGTTTAGTGAATCCGTAGTAAAAAGTAAATAGGAAGCTTCAGAGTGATCAATAAGGGAAGTGTCTTTAAAATATTAAGCAGTTTGAAACAGAGTAGCAGTCAGTAGTTTAAGAAAGAAAATTTTAGTTAAAGGAGAATGAGTAAGCTATTTTAGAAAACCAGTAGTTCTAAAAAAACAGAGCAAGGATTCGAACAAAATGGTTTTGCAGAAGGAATAATTGTTTGGAAAATCCATTAGTTTCTAGGCAAAGCAGGAGTGAAAACAATGACAAACAACAAATTTCTAAGGATTGATTAATTCTAAAGATCACTTTTAATACAAGCCAGGCATAGAACGACCAATATTGGTTTTAATGAATATTAGGCCTAAAGTTTGTCTAGGCGTTCATACTACTGATTATTCGTTTTAAAGAGTGAAATATAGATTTAACTCTGATGTTAAACACATAAAGGATAATACATTTGCAAAAAATGTTTAAACTATTTAACACAATTTTAGCGAGGTTCCTAGATTAAATACATACTGACTAGGTGTTTTATAGAATATAACTTGAAACAAATATGAAATCCTAAATAACATGGTATCTAATGCACACATGAATAAGTAAAATCCTATAGGCATGTTTTCTACGTGCAATACTTATGAAGATGCAGCAGTAGAATGTCATGGCAGCTTTATTACTTCGTTGTACTTATTAACTGTGAGCAGGGATTATAAAATGACATGAATATAATAGATATGCTGAAATAAAGAACTTAAACATGGCTTCTAATGCATGGTATGCATATCCTGAACATGATACAATTGCACACATAGGTAAATAAATCCTATGGTCATGATTTTTACCCATAACTGCATAATCCCACCCTTTCACTATCCAGCCCCAAATATTCGTTTACAGATTATTACAGGCCAAGAATGATGAATTATACAACTGAATAAAGGAAAATCAAGGAGCTATACTATAGAGAGCCTGACAGTAAGCCCAAGTACAAGATCCAACATGCCATATGCCATGACCCTTTCAACCCAAGTGTGTCATAGTCTCTAAGGACCTCAGAGGATCCTGGACAGTGCTCACACCCAGGTTCCCTAGCCAGGAATGAGTAAGTGCAGTGTAGAAGGCCAGCCTTGTGCGTTAGAGTTCAATGGGTACTCAGAGGTCCCCAAGGAAGTGCTCACACGAAGGGGCAGAACCTTGAACCTAAGAGTAGTGGGAAGTGCTTGGAGTTTTAAAAGAGAATTGGAGTTTGAAAATAGTAGTTTTAAAACAACAACATTTTGAGAAGTAAATTTAAGAACAATAGTAAAGGAGTTTTAAAAGAGAAACAGTACAACTGTAACCAATAGGCAAAAGGACTCATGAAAGAGCAAACACAAGTTCGGGCAGAATAAGGAAAGAAGATCAGTCCAATAAAGCTGATTAGGGCAGAAACATTCACATAGTGTATAATTAAGGAAAGTTGAACTAACCGTGTATTTATAACGTAAAAATAGGGCATCAGTTTGAAAATCAATCAAGAAGATCTCAGATTCAATTGTAATCACAGAGAATCCAAAGTAATTAAGGAAAGAATCACATAAATATAGAAATAATTCAAAAATCGGTACAGAATTATAGGAAGGATACACGACCATGTATTTTTAGGAAAACATCTCCAGCATGGGATTTTCACACAAAAGGATCAATATAAATCAACCAGTGAACAAGCAGTAAGGTAAAGGTCGGAATTATCAAGCATTCAAACAGTAATCACTTATCAATACTGAGAGATGCTCGTAGAACAGTAGAAACTAGCGATTATAACAATAAATCAAAGCAGGAGTCACAAAGGACACACAAACACATAGTCAGATAGTAAAGATCAACCCAGAACACTAGGGTTTCATAAATAACTGTCCAGATAATACAAAATCAAGAGATAATAACTTAAACATAGCATGGATATCAAAAGAAATCAAAAGGAAATTGCTTTGAGAAAAAGTTATAGAAACCCTAGTTTTCGAAATCGTTTAAAACTAAATTTTTCGGAGAAAAATAAGAAGAAACTTCATAGCATGGTAAATATAAGACAGATCTTAAAGAAAACCCAAAGATACAGAGGACTAGGGTTTCGTGGAACCCCATAAAAGAGGGAAAACCTCGTGAGTGACCTCGATTCAGGCTAGGGGTACTACAAACTTACTCAAACAGCCGGGGGGTGGCCGGAATACGGCAAGAGACCCATAGGAGGTGAGTGAACTACTCCGGGTTCATCTGAGGACCCTAAGGTATCACTGAGGGGTTGAGAGGTTGGTAGATGACTAGGAGACAGTAGAGAGCCATCGACTCCGGTGAGGAAACAAGTCGGAGAAGATGAACAGACCCCATCGGAGGGGAGAAGCCAATGAGGCTTCTAGAGATTAGCAGAAAGATAGTGAGATGAAGAGACGAAGAGAGAGAGAGTGATGAGTCTCGAAAATGAGACTAGAAGGGGGGGTTAGGTGGGAGATATTTTAGGAAAATTGATTCTGGGCCGTTAATCTATTTTGATCAACGGCTCAGATAGATTGAGGGGTTGGGCCGGGTTAGTTTTAGGATTGGGATGGGTCGTTTATGGGTTACATGTGGGTTGGGTATTGGGTTTTTATATTTGGCTATAATTTAAATAAATAGGGCTAAACGTTAAATACCTAATAAAATAAAATAATTAATTAATAAAATTACTAGTAATTGTGTAAAAAATGGAATTAAAACAAAATAAATGAAATTACGGTGATTAAGTAATATATAAAAATGTAAATGTTCGTTTATAGATTTTAAAATGGTATCAATGTATATTTGTGTTATTATTGCAAAAATTGCTGAAATTAGCTAAATAATGCCAATATTGGCTAATTTGTGAAATGATTAAGTCCTAAGGGAATTAAATAGGATATGAATAACATATTGGGCAAGAAAACAATTTGAAATTTTTTATAACATCATTTATGAATAATTATAGAATATAAAGTATTAAATAAACAGGAAAATAATTTGGTAAAAATACGAAAATTTGTGGGAAAATACCAGTTATTGTAAGAGTGATTTTGAAGGTATATATGCAAGTTTGAAAATAATTTGAGAAAAATTGGGTATCAACAGCTATTTAACAGAATTGTTTAGTGATAAAGGTAAACAGGCGTATGTGAGAAACAGGAAGCAGCCCCCAAAGCCCCCTTCTCCAAAACGAACCGTCAACGTGATACACGGAGGTGAAGAAGTAAAATGGAGTGGTATGCAAAACAACCACAAAGTTCACAATAACACATGGAAAACGGGCTCGTGAAACTATGGAATAGGATGATATAACCTTCGATGATGCAGATATCGGCGGATTAATGCTTCCTCACAACGATACTCTGGTAATATCTTTACTTATTCATGACACTAATGTAAAAAGAGTGTTGATTGATCCAGGCAGTTCAGTCAATATCATTTTGCTAAGAGTCGTGGAAGAAATGCTACTGGGGAATCAAGTAATCCCAAGGGCATGAGCCATATCAGGGTTTGATAACTCTACGGTTATAACAAAAGGAGAAATTGAGCTTAGCACTTATGCTGAGGGGGCGATCAAAAGTACCAGGTTCCAAGTCATCGACACTGACATGGCTTACAACGTGATCGTGGGAAGGCCATGGATCCACGACATGAAAGCGATACCCTCCACGTTGCATCAAGTAATTAAATTCCCCTCTGAATGGGAGATTCAGCAAATCAAAGGCGATCAGCAGACTGCAAGAAATATAAACTTTGTGGTACACTACAACAAGAAAATAGAGGTGGAAGAATTACGAGATAAGGGAATATTCCAAGCAGGTAACGCCGCCCAAACAGGCATGGAAGAAATCACTACCCAAATAGGTACGGAAGGTATTATTGTTTAAACAGGTACGAGGGAAAATACTTACGAGAAGGTGAATCAAGTTACCACGGAAGGTGCATTAGACCACACGGATGCAGATTCCAGACCGGACGTCATTCATGAACCGGAGGAAGATGAGCACATCAAAACAACTACGGAGGAGATCGAAGCCGTTCCATTATCTGAACAAAAGCCTGAACAGAAAGTCTATATAGGCACGAGGCTGGGCCCTGGTTGAAGAGGTAAGTTAATTGATTATTTAAAGGCTAACGCGGACTGCTTTGCGTGGTCCCACTCAGATATGATAGGAATCCACCAGAAGTGTTATTACCCATAAACTAAATGAAGATTTATCCTTCATACCTGTTAAGTAGAAGAAAATAAAGCAAGGACCATTCAAGAACCAAGTGATCGACGAAGAGGTACATAAACTCTTGAATATTGGTTCGATACGAGAGGTAACGTACCTTAACTGGCTAGCAAACACCATGGTAGTACCTAAAAAGAATGGAAAATGGAGAGTATGCGTAGATTATACTGACTTAAATAAAGCATGCCCCAAA
>MDKI01045125.1:0-10250 GCA_005239505.1 Nicotiana paniculata | reverse complement strand
TTAGCTTAGTTGGTGCGAGCAAGGTGGCTCGATGTTTGTGGATGGATTTAAATATGATTATGGTCTCCGCATTAGCCAGGTATGTTCCTTTCAGTAGAGCGCTTTTCATGGAAAGGTATTATAACAACGGGTGTTGTTCCGTCTTCGTCGAATTCATGTGTTATTGTGATTGTGCCGTGCGAGTTGTGAAACTGCTTGATAATTTCCTATGTGTTGAGGTCCCGCGTAGTGGGGATGTTATGTGAGCAGGATAGCTCTTGAGATCTAGAGTGTATCTATATATCGCACCTCAGTTGTGCTTGAGTTATGTAGCCTATGGCTTTATCAGTCTCCAAAGGATGGTATTATGCACTTAGCGTGCTTATGATCGATATTCAGTAAATTTTAATAGTGAGCAAATTAGCTCCATATATATATATCTTCTTATGTAAATTTTATGTGTGGATCGGGTGGCACGTCACCACGGGTATGTTATTCGGATCGGGTTGCACGCTGCAACAGTGTGATGATGAGGAGGGTTAATATGTATTTATTTTCTTGTGTTTTATTTCCTATTTTCTAGTAAGAATTCATATTAGTTGTGTGAGCTGAAGTTCCGTCCTGAGTCGTTTCTTATTATCATGTTCGAGTTATGGCCTATTAGCGCGATGTGGTATCATGTGAGGCTGTTGGTCATGTTGGGATGGTTTGTTTTCTGAGCAATTCGACTGGGTGAGACGAGATTATCGGACCAGGGATCACTGCGATGAGGCTGTTTGAAGTGTATATTAAAGAATAAATACCATTATCCAGGTTCATAATTAAGTGATGATTCTAGTCAAGATGAGGTTTTCAAGGATTTGTTAACTCTCCAGTTGAGTATGAATTTCTGCGCATTTCCTCTGTTGTGGTGGTATCGCTAGCATTATAGCAGGATGTATGTATATATATCATGAGGTGTATTGGGAGCATCAGATTCGTGGAATTTTGGCTATTAAGGTTCAGGGAGTGTCATTGTGGTTAGATGATGAGTTATACAGTGCATGGTGCTGATTCAGCAAAGGTATGCGGTCATGTTCTAGTATATCGTGTGGTAGTTGATACGGTGTTTATATGTTGGAACTAGGCCTGGCAGAGAAATTTCAGGTATGTGAATGAATGCTGAGCTTATTGTATGGATATGAGAAGAAATCTTTAGGTGTGATCATGCTAATATGCTCAACTGGGTTGTGGTAGCACGGGAAGGTGCTCGAGGTGTTAAATAGTGAATTCAGGAAACTCCATAGCAGTTCTTGGCACGTTCGAGGACGAACGTCGGTTTAAGTGGGGGAGAATGTAACGACCCGATCGGTCGTTTTGAGCTCTAGCCCGTCGTTCATCGATTTAAAGTTGTGAGCAGCTCGTTTCAGGTGTTATGACCCGTGGACATGGTCAGAATTGAATTCCAGGAAGTTTAGAATTGATTTGGAAAGAAATTTCTCATTTTAGAAGCCTTAAGTTGGAGAAATCAAGTAAGATTGGAATTTTGAGTAAACGACCTCCGAATCAAGATTTGAAGGTTCCAGCAGGTTCGTATGATGATTTCGGACTTGGGTGTATGTCCGGCTCGGGGTTTGGATAATCCGGGAGCGCTTCGGCGTATTTGTGGAAGTTAGAATTTTAGAAAGATTTCATGAATTTGGGCTTGAAATGTATATCAGTGAGGTTGATCTCTGTTTGGGATTTCGTGTCTACGAATAGCTCCGTATGGTGATTCTGAAATTGGGAGCGCGATCGGAAGTGAATTTGAATGTCTGTAGGTCATTTTGGGATCATTTGGCTAAAGATAAAAATTTGAAGGTTTTTGAGAAATCTGACCGGAAATGGAAGTTTTGATATCGAGGTCGGAATGCAATTCCGGAAGTTGGAGCAGGTCCGTAATGTTGAATATGACTTGTGTGCAAAATTTGAGGCCAATCGGGTGTGATTTGATAGGTTTCGGCGTCGGATGTAGAAGTTTGAAATTCTAAGTTCTTAAAGAATTGGATTTGAGTGAGATTCGTGATTACGGCATTGTTTGATGTGATTTGAGGGCTCGAGAAAGTCCGTGTCATGTTTTAGGACAGGTTGGTGTGATTGAACGGGGTCTCGGGGGCCCGGGGTGGATTCCGGGTGATTGATGGATCAATATTTGAAGTTGGAGAAGGCTTGAGGTTGTTGTCATCTGGTGTAACTGCACCTGTGAGGCTTTGACCGCAGTTGCGGCTAAGGGCGCTGCAGGTAAGAGGTTGGGGCTGGAGCTGGAGCTGAGGAGGCCGCATGTGCAGAAGATTGGTCACACCTGCAGAATCACAGGTGCGAAGAGCGGATCGCATGAGCGGGAATTTGCTTGGTCAAGTCTGAGCCGCACCTGCGATGGAATTTCCGCAGGTGCGGAGCCGCAGGAGCGGCCATTGGATCGCAGATGCAAATGAGGCCTAGGTAGAATGTTTGAAAGTCGTGTTTTTGCCATTTCTCTCAATGTTTTCATTTGGTTGGGGCGGTTTTGGAGGATTTCAAAGGGAGATTTTCACCAAGCATCAAGAGGTAAGTGATTCCTTCTCACTTCCAAGTTAAATGCAAGATCATTACATAAATTTGATATGGGAAATTGTGGGAAAAATTGGGGTTTTTTGAAGAAAAACCTAGGAAATATAAATTTGGAATTTAGCCACGAATTTGAGTAGGATTTAAAGTAAGAAAAGTTTGGAAAATGGGAGGAAAGAGTTGGGAATTTCTGATGGCAATTTCAGTTGGCAATTTCAGTGGGCAATTGTGGTCCGATTTTGGTTTTCTTGGTATGTACGGTCTCGTGGGAGGATAAGTGTTCTTGTGATGTAAATTTTATTGTATTCCGAGACGTGGGCGCGAGGCTCGGGTTTGGCCGAATTTCGAGATTCTTGTATAATTTGATAATTTTCGATTGGGTTGTGTTCCTTGAGTATATATTGATGATGTTTAACTGGTTTTGGCTAGATTTGGAGCAATCGGGAGCCAAATTGAGGGGCATGAGCATAGCGCACTAGTGTTGTGGCCCGGTAGAGGTAAGTAATGGTTATAAATCTTGTCTTGAGGGTATGGAACCCCGGACTACATATTTTCTCACTGTTTTTAGAAAGGCGCACATGTCGAATGACAAGTATGTGGCGCGTACTGATTTTTGGATTGGACTAGGTCCTCTCCGCGGTAACTAATGAGTTGCATATTTACTCGAGATTTATGTGACCACCGCTCCAGTGTTAGTTCTGCCATCAGCTTCAGGTTTTTACCGCGTATTGTGGTGCCTCGAGGGTAGGCGTTGGTTGTGTTCAGATGCAGGAAGGTGTAGTTGTTGCGTGATAGTTCTGGTCTTCAGAGGTGTATGGAGAGATAGCAGTTGAGGCTAAGAGGGCAGGGGTATCTTCTACGGGTTGTCCTAGGGTGTGTGGTCCCTATGTAGTTACGTTATAAGTTCTCTTCTACCAGTAAAAGATATATGTTGTAATTGGAGTTTAGATCGCTTGTGGAAGTTGGCCTGACTATTGCGATGGTGGGTGAGAGATTGGCAATTGATTTGAGTGTTAGATGGTTTGGGTCATATAAGCTTATGGAGGATTTATTTGAATCCCGCCACAGCATGGTAGCAGTGATAATATGTGGGCATAGTCTTGTTTGTCTTGATCCTTCGCTTTGCGCTAAGTGGAGAAGTTCGTTATTTAAGTTATTACATGATTATGTGTGGTATTGGTGTTAGTTCGAAGTACATTGGCAAATCAGTTATGACCTGCAGGTATAGGATCCGGGAATGTCATGAGTAAGGGAAATTTCTTCGATATAGGTTGTAATGTACTCTGTTGGGTAATTGTGTTCTATTGAATGAGTTAGTGGAAATTGTAAAAGGTGTAGCGTGTACAGTGTATGAATTTGCTTGTGGATTCAAGCGAGTGGATTACTTTCCTAGTATGTCAGTGTGCAAAAGGGTCAGGCCGATTATGTCTAATTGGTCAGTGTGATTGAGATTTACGTTAGAGGATGTCAAGACTTGTGGTATTCTACATATCGGTATTAGGAAGGTAAAGGTAATGGCTTTAGATTCGCAGGAAGTCTCTTCAGGGTAAGTTCTTCTAATGTGGTGCATTTGGGGATGATCGAGGAGTATTCAGTCGCTTATGAGCCTTAGACGGTATGGTTTTGTGCTTGGGTCGCGTATGGTTAGTCGGGATTGCAAATTTGTTGTATTACAGAAGGAAGAAGTATCAATTTGAAGGTAAGTCAGAACAAACTTGGGTAAATAGGGCAACTTGGTAGTAGGTCGGATTGGCATGGTGAGGGATACGATTAGTTCTTTGGGTGTTCATAAGGTGACGAGTTTTTCAGGTGTTTCTTAGCAATGCTCTTGGATTTTTGGTGGCCTGCATAGCTTGGTTGAGTTAGAAGAATTCAGTCCTGATGGTTTGGTGTTGTGAAAACGGGATTTCGGATAGTTCCAGATGGTTTCTACCGCGGTTAAGGGTGCATATTGTCTTATGGCGTGTAGTGAGTTGTTTCCAAATGGGATCCAATGGAAGTTCTTGGCTAGTTGGGTACGTAGTTTCCTGTGGCTCAGAAGGGACCAGGAGTTCCCGTATTTTTCCTAGGTCGTTATGGCGTGTGCGGTATGTTGGGTGGAGTTGAGATTTGCATATGTGAAGTCACGGTTCGGTTCTGGAGGAAGGTAATAAATTCTTAGGCAGCATGGGCAATTTCAGATGACTAGGTAGATGATATCACTAATTGGTACGACGTGATGAGGGTATATATATTTTGTAAAAAGCAATGTGTTTGAGTTAAGGGTACTTCATTAGTATCACGGCGCCCTATTGTTGGATCAACTATTGATATTCAAGGTTGCTTGGTGAACAGAAGAATTATAGGGGTATCCCTCGTGGAATGAGTGAGTATTTGGGATGTGTTATGTATTTGAGCGGTGGAGTTGTGATCAGATATGGTAATCCGTACATTTCATGGACTTCGAGACTGAGAGTTCTTATAAACAGGATATTTGTGGAAGTGAACTGTGAAGATGTGAGCTGAGCTAGTCGGATGTTAGTATGTACCATGATTCTGTCATTATGAACTTTTCGGTAAGTTGTCTACATGTTGTGGGTGATCAAAGTTAATTTAGGGTTACTGGTAGGCTAATATAGGTGTGTGTTCTGCACCGGGTCGGAATTGTTGACTCCGTATTTCTACTATTGAGGAATGTACCATTCGATTGTGATTGAGTTTATTCATGTTCTAGATTGATCTATGAGATACCCTTCGGTGTTGCGAGGAGTGGTTATTATTGGTTATATGCACATATGGTGCAGTTCTAATTGGGCTCTATAGGTTGATTTGAGTAAGGTATGTAATTTGGGTGTTGCGGGATTGAGGCGTGTTGGTTATATACCTAAGTCTCCAAACCAGCCACATCGCTGTGAAAGTACCTGTGCAATAAAAATGCACAACAAGTGTAGCATGAGTACGAAAACAACGTGTACTCAGTAAGTATCTCGCCTAACCCCAGGGAGGTAGTGACGTAGGTCGATTTGACACTTGCTAGAGGTCAATTTAGTATAATCAAGTGAGACACTAAGCATGAATGTCATAGCCAATTTATTTAAATATCAATGATAAGGAATATCAGTTTTCTGATATTTAACACTTCAACACCTTCGTCATTTCAGTTGACAATATAAATACTAATCAGGGATGGGAACATCAGACTTATTTCACATTTTACACATCAATTCTTCTTCTTTTTAACTGGCAATTAAAAATTTCCTTAGGCCGATAAACATGTATGGATCACAGGAAATACGCAACAATTATCATGCGTAAGAAATGTCGAGGGTCGAACAGTGGGGACCAACAATAATAAACGGTGCACTGTCGAAGGGCTGAACGGCTCGAACCATAGATGCATCTTTTTTCCCCGCTCGCGAATCGATCAAGCGACGCGGTCAACATAATAATAATAAGGCTAGCCTGCTCGCGAATCATACATGCAATTCAAGTGCTCATATGTACACGCATTCACATAATAAATCCACATTTTTTTCAAGATTATAGCTTCTCAAGAAAATGATAAAATTCTTATTAAAGGAACACGAAAAATAGCATTTAAATATTTTTTTTGAAAATCATTTACCAAGTTTAATAATATTCAATAATATAACCATATCAGGAATACAATTACCCATGGAGGAATCAACTCTCTTTCTAAATGATTAAGAGAAGTGCACTCTAGTCTTCTTAGGAAATAATTTACCGATTCAATAACATTAACAGTCTATATTATGGGCAGGATCACATGTACAACACGTAGGGCATGCTAGTGGGTCCTAGACTACCCGGACATGGCATAATAGTAGCTACGCACGGACTCCCATCACCTCGTGCGTACGTAGCCCCTGCAGATAGCAGCACATATTTATTTAGTTCACCTAGGGGGATAATTCCCCCTCAAAAAGTTAGAAAGGAGACTTACCTCGGTCCGAAATTCCATAACCGGCTTCCAAGACCTTCCGACGACTCCAATGGATGCACAATGCCCCAAAACTACCAAATAACGGGCAAAACAATAAAAATTCATTCTAATAAATTCAAATTATATACTTTCCCAACTCAGCTCAGTGAATTAACAAAAATGCCCTCGGGCCCACGTGCCCGGATTCCGAAATTTCTCGAAGATATACCCTACCCATAGCCTTACTAACTCAACTATACAATTTACTCTAAATTACATGCACAAAATCGTGGTAGAAATCCAAAAATAAAATTTCTAGGTTTTCTTTCAAAAATCCCATTTCCCTACTAACTTCCATGTTCAAATCCATGCATATACCTTGTATTAAACTTGAGATGAGTTGAGATAAATTACCTTGACATAGATGATGAAATTCCCCTCTTGAAGCTCTCCTAAAATCGCCCCAACCATGAGGAATATGAGAGAAATGGCCAAAAATCTCGATTTTAAAACATTCTGCCAAGGCCTATTCTCGCACCTGCGCCTCCGCATGTGCGCCAAAACATTCGCACCTGCAGCTTCCTCAGCCCCAGCCAAACTTCGCACCTGCACCACACTATCCGCATCTGCACCTTCGCAGGTGCGGAAAATAGATCGCACATACGCTCCCAACCAAGCCATCAAAATCTTGCACCTGCGACCAAAGCCTCGCAGGTGCGGTCACACCAGATGACAGCAACCTCAGCCTTCTTCAAACTCCAAACTTGATTCGTTAACCACCCGGAATCCACCTGAGGCCCCTGGGACCCCTTCCAATACACCAACCTATTCCAAAACACAATACGGACTTGATCGAGGCCTCAATTTACATCAAACAACATCGAAACCACAGATCACACTAAAATTCAAACTTTATGAACTTGAAATTTCAAACTTCCACCTCTGATGTCGAAACCTATCAAATCACGTCCGATTGGCCCCAAGTTTTGCACTCAAGTCATATTCGACATACGGGCCTGCTCTAACCTCCGGAATCACATTCCAACCCCGATATAAAAGTTACCACTTCCGGTCGGATTTCTCAAAAACCTTCAAATTCCTATCATTAGCCAAATGACGTCAAAATAACCTACAGACATTCCAATTCACTTCCGATCTTGCTCCCAACTCTAGAATCACCATACAAAGATATTCCCAGGCTTGAAATCCCAAACGAACATCAATATCACTAAGATGAACTTCAACCCAGACTTAGGAAATTTCTTCAAAATGCTGACTTCCACAATATACGTCGAAACACTCCCGGGTTATCCAAAACCCAATCCGTACATATGCCCAAGTCCGAAATCATCATACGAACCTGCAGGAATCTTCAAATCTTGATTCAAAGGTCATTTACTCAAAATTCCAATCTTAGTCAATTTCTCCAACTTAAGGCTTCTGAAATGAGAATTTTCTTTCCAATTTGACTCCGAACTTCCCGAAATTTATCTCCGACCATGCCTACGAGTCATAATACGTGAAGTGGAGCTGCTCATGACTTGAAACCGCCGAACGACGCGCTAGAGCTCAAAACAACCGGTCGGGTCGTTACAATTATTATTGTTTTCCATTTCATGATTAAAGAGGTTCATAGAACTATTATTTTTGGGAATTTCGAAATCTCTAAGGGAGGTTAGTAGAACTTGGTGTTTTATAACGCCTTGAAACTACTCGTGCCAGAGTACGTCTGGTTGTGTACAGTTAGTTCAGGCACTACAAAGAAAATCTATGGTGAGGCATAAGAATGCGAGCATGTTACAACTTTGAACTCTGCGGTACCACAGGGATGGGGACTAGGCGATCAGGCTAGGATCGTCCTTGAATTACCCAAAAATAATAAATATATCAGAATCCTTGGTACTCTCTAGAAAAGAAGAAGAAAGAAGAATCGTACATAGAATAAATGAAAGAGAATTTTTTAAAGAAGTAAAGACGAGTTTTGTAAAAAGAATCTAAATTGTTGTTTCAACTGTTTATTAGAAGCTTTCAGGATTTTATTTCATATCATGCATGAATAATTTTTTTAAAGTCTCGTTCCACCTTTAGTGGGAGGATTGTTTTGCTTGCTGAGTATTGCTGCGGTGTATTAATGATCCAATATTTATCTAGAACCTGGGCATAGAATTTATAGACGAGCAGAATACAAGTTAAGACATTCTCTCATCGCATCGGACATTGGTGAGCCCCGCTTCAAGACATGGAGTTCATTTGCTTGATTTCAGTTCTTTATTTTCTATTTTTGTTTCCTATTTGAGGATTAGTCAGAGAGTCATGTCCCGAGCAATCCTCCCTTGAGTCAGAAAGTGAATGTTAAATTTTATCTTATTTTTATCAAGCATTGAATGTTAAGGCCTGGATTATGCATAATGCTTTTAGACTAAATTTATCATACCTAAAGAAATGTGTTTTCTCTTGGTTTTAGATCCTGACCTGCTTAGTAAAATAAAAAGAATAGGTTAGAAGTTTCACTCGATCAAGTTAAGGCACCGGGTGCCATTTACGACTTGGGCAGAAACTAGGTCGTGATAAACTTGATATCAGAGCCACATGTTTAGAGAGTCATAGGGGTCTAAGAAACAGTGTCATTAGTCTTGTTTATCATTGTGTGGGCCCCACATCTATAAAAAAAGAGCGACATACAATTAAGAAAAATTCTCATTCTTTTCACTCCGATCGTGCTATAGAGTGTAACTTTTAGTATGTTTCTTATATGTCCGGTTTTGAATACCCAAAAATGTATCATACCCACGATTAAATAGATAACACTCTTTCCGCAACTACTATTCCAGCTCAACTCCCAATTAATGTGAATGTTGCTGTAGCAAAGAAGAAAAGGGGCAACCAACTAAGGCAGCCTAAGCCCCCAGACTAAAAAGGTTGTGAGGCTGGACAAGTGCCTCTAACTGAGTGAGAGGTGCAAGTTGAGGGACTTGAATAGAATGTTCAAAATCAAGAACCACCACCCTCGGCCGTAGCCCTAGCTCAGGTCATCATGCCTCCTCAAAGGCTTTTAGTGCAATAAAAGGTGCAATGAAAATATTTACCACATTCATGTCTAGTCAAGGACAAGGAGGGGCGATGCTCCACCCCAAGTAGGCAGGCAGAGGGATTCGTTTTCATCTCTATACAACGAGTTTGTCAAGATGAACCCTCCAGATTTTTGTGGAACTAAGCCTGAGCAGGACCCCATAGACTAGTTAGAGGGTGTTCAAACAACACTTTGAATGATGAAAGTGATAGGCATTGATGCTGTAGAGTTGGCATTTACCAACTCAAGGATATTGCTTATACATGCTTTGAGTTGTGGGAGAAAGGTATGGGTGTAGAAGCTCCTCCTACTACTTGGAAGGAATTCACTGAGGCATACATAGCCAACTTCATTCAAGAAGAGGACCGAAAAGCTCAGGCCACAGAATTCGAGCAGCTTAGACAGAGGACTATGAGTGTGAAAGAATATTATACGAAGTTCACCAAAGTGCTAAATACGCTCCTAACATGATATCTATAGCAAGTGCAAAAATTTGCAGGCTCATACTTGGGCTGGGATATTCAGGATACTATTGAAGTTGCAGTTGTAAGTATGGAAAATTTTTCTTCAATTGTGGATTTGCGAAGCGCTTAGAACTGAAAAGGCAAAACAGGAGGGCAGACAAGGAGCAGAACAACAAGACTCATGCTATATATTACGCGGCGCCTTCCTGAGATTCTTTGGAAGGGCGACGTAAGGCTAAGCAACCGATGT
>ML353686.1:38351-63082 GCA_005239505.1 Nicotiana paniculata | reverse complement strand
GTAGAAATCGATGTTCTTGCACTTCAATGGAATTTTCTTCTTGTCTACTGTTGATCCATGAAAATCCTCCTTTAATTGTTTTTTAGGAGTCTATTTATAGGTTTAGGGTGAACCCTAATCGTGTAGGAGACTTCTATTTCAACCGGGAAACATTTAACTCGTCAAACTCGGACTTGGGCGAAACTGGGGACCCCGGGCGTTTGGGCTCTAACGCCCCCCTAACGCCAGGGGGGGCCTGGCGTTAGGGCCCTAACGCCTCCCTAACGCCAGGGGGGGCCCAGGCTTTATGGGGCAAACGCCCCCCTAACGCCAGGGGGTGCCAGGCTTTAGGGGGCAAACGCCCGGCTATCGCCTGGGCGTCTCCTTTTGCGTATTTTCGACGTATTTGCATCCCTTTAGCTCCGTTTCCATCTCCAATTCACCTACACATAAAATAAACTCCATTAAGCACATAACAAGTGTATTTTTATCATTAATGCGCATAAAATGTAAGGTATATCACATGTTAAACAATGCAATTTAGTCTCGCATCAGTAGTCGACTGCGCCAACTGGGGGTGTACAGACTCTGGAGGGGCTCCTACAACCCAAGCCCTATATTGTTGCGGCGTGCATCCCGATCCAATATGTATATTGCTGCGATGTGTAGCCCGATCCATATATAATATATATTGTTGCGACGTGCAGCCCGATCCATATGTAATATATATATATATATATATATATATTGTCGCGGCGTGCAGCCCGATCCATAACTATCCTCACATACTCGGCTCTCGGCCTCACTCAGTCATCCTCACAAGCCACTTGGGCAATTTATCTCAACTAACAGGACTCAGCCCAAAATACCTCTCAGAGTTTCACAACAGTGTGATAACAGTTAAAATAACAACAAGTGGTAAACATGACGGAGTCCACAAATGGTCTATCAGGATGGCGTGAGAATAGTGTAAAAATACCCCTGAGGGTCTAAATAGGCTGGACAAGGCCCCAAACATGGCTTACACCCCATAAACAAGTATAAATTTCTAAAATACAGGTTATCGTAAGGTTTCAAATCGAATACGCGTCACTACGGGACGGACCAAGTCACATTCCCTATCGGTGCAGGACCACACGCTCGTCACCTAGCATGTGTGTCACCTTATTTACAAAACAATATAAAATACCAGGGTTTCATACCCTCAGGTCTAGAGTTATAATCATTACTTACCTCAAAACGGTCTGAAAACTACTCCACGATGCTCTTTCCCCTCGAATCGGCTCCCAAATGCTCCGAGTCTATAAAAATCAGATTAATATCATATAAATATGCTAAGGATACGAAACCCATTCAAAAATTATCAAAATTAGGCACAATTCCCGAAATTGGCCAAACCTGACCCTCGGGCCCACGTCTCAAAATTCTATAAAATCAAAAAATCGGAATCCTCATCCCCTCACGAGTCTACCCATATAATTTACCAAAATCCGATCTCAACTGCCCATTCAAATCATCAAAAGAAATTCCCAAATTTTCCTCCCAATTTTCCCCAATTTTCACTTTAAATTTCTCAATTTACATGATAAAAATCAAGAATCCTACTGAAAATCTCTTCCCAATCCTCCTTCTCCCGAGCTCAATAATGGTGTTTTGAGTTATGGCCCTAAACCCTAGTTTTGAACTTAAAAATTTTCGGCCCAGCTCCTTTTTCTTCATCGCGAACGCGTCACTAAGACCGCAGTCGCATAGAACAATCCAACAGGCCCCTAATTTTACTCTACGCGAACGCATCAATAGCCATGCGAACGCACTGCTCAACCTCCCCAGGCCTTCGCGAACGCATGGGCTCCTACGCATACTCAAAGGCCAATGTGCCTGGGGTCCTCAGATGCCTTCTACACTATGCGAACGCACTACTCACTCGCGTTCGCGATGACCACTCAACTCAACTCACTGCGTTCGCACCTCCAAGATCGCGAACACATAGAAGAAAAAACCCCTGCTCCCCAATTCCCCTATGCGAACGCGAGACCCCCTCCGCGAACGCATAGGGTAAAACCTTCTATAGAAAATACACACCAGAACAGCTATGCTCCAAAGCTAAAATCACCCTGTTAACTATCTGAAACTCACCTGAGGCCCTCGGGATCCCAACCAAACATACCAACACATCCCATAACCTCATTTAAACTTAGTCGAGCCGTCAACACCAAAAATAACGCAAAAACACCAAAATCACATCAAATTCAAGCCTATGAACTTTGAAATTTCTAAATTTCACCAAGGATGCCGAAACCATCCAAAACACATCCGATTGTCTTGAAAATTTGCACACATATCCAAAATGAAAAAAAAAACATTACGAACCTGCTCCAACTTCTGGAATTCCATTCCGACCTTATAGCCTATTTTCCACTGCTGACCGAAAATCGCCAAAAACTAACTTTTGCCAATTCAAGCCTAATTTTACACCGGACATCAAAACCACATTCCTAACACACTCCTAGGTCCCAAATCACCTAACAAAGCTATCCGAGCCATAAAATCTACATTCTGAGACCGTTTACTTGTAAGTCAACTCACAGTTGACTTTTCCAACTATTAAGCGAATTTTAGAGACTAAATGTCTCATTTCTCTCCAAAACTCACTCCGAAAACGAGCCAACCAATGTAACACAACATAGTGAAGCTGAACCACATATAATGAAGCAGAAATGAGGGAAACAGGGTTATTACTCTCGAAACGACCGGCTGGGTCGTTACACTTAGGCTCTAAACAGCAAAAGAAATATCTAGCCTTGTGATAGTCAAGTAAGGAAGCTTTCCCAAATGCCTCTGGTATGGTTCTGGATCATGCGATAATGTGTCCTCGGATGAGCCTATATTAGTTTCAAACTCAGTAGTTGTAAGGTTCACATTAGGCTCTATAGGACAGGAGACAGGTTTGGAACCGGATAACACCAACTCAGGTATAAGTTTTAAGACATATTTGTGTTGATGCATCAATATACCATCACCATTTCGTGAAAACTCTATGCCTAGGAAGTATTTATGCTCCCCTAGGTCCTTGATCTTAAAAGAAGCTTGTAAAGCATCCTTAGTCTTTTGTATCATAATAGGACAATCACCAGTAATAAGTAGGTCATCAACATAGACTAGAACAACTACCATGTGATCTGCTGCCTTTTTGATGAACAAAGAATAGTATATATGACTCTGTTGAAAACCAGTATCCACCCAGGCTGATATTAGCTTGAGGTTCCATTGTCTGGATGCTTGCTTAAGTCCATAGAGAGACTTAAGTAGTTTGCAAACTCAAAACTTTGATCCATTGAAACCTTGAGGTATTTCCATATACACCTCCTCACATAAATCTCCTTGAAAAAAGGCATTGCATACATCCATTTGATGAATAGACCATTGCCTTGAAGCTGCAATAGATAATACACTTCTAAGAGTAACCATTTTCACCACAGGTGAAAATGATTCTTGATAGTCTTAGCCTTCTCTCTGATTATACCCTTTGGCAACCAATCAAGCCTTGAACCTTTCAACTACTCCTGAGGCCTTATATTTAATTTTATAAACCCATTTGCATCATATTGCCTTCTGCCCTTGTGGCAAGGATACCAATTCCCAAGTCTTGTTATCCTCCAATGCCTTAATTTCTGCCCGCATTGCCTCTACCCATCGCTTGTCCTTTCCTGCCTCTGAATATGATGTAGGTTCTAACTCAGCTGAAAAATTTGTCAAGTAGCTTTGATATTTTGAAGAAATTGTTTCATAACCAATCACCTCTGAAATAGGATATTTGCAGCAACTTGCAGAATTTGTCCTGTCATTTCTAACATAATCCTTAAGCCATATTGGAGGCTTAGATATTCTTGTTGATTTTCTAGTTTCCTAAACATGAGGCATGATAAAAGAATCATTATGACTATACACACTGTTATGCTCTACAGGATGTGGAATGTCCTGTTCATTTGAGATAGCAGGAGTCACAATAGATGAACATGGCACATTGGTTGCTCCAAGATGATTGTCAGCATCAGAACTAACTACCATTACATATGGTTATTTACTAAAATCTTGTCTTGGAACTGATGTTATATCTAAAAATAAAGACTATGTTGGATCTTCTGTTGTATGAAAGGGAAATATATCTTCATAGAATATGGCATCCCTGCTTATAAAAAACACTTTATTCTCTAAATCCAAGATTCTGTAACCTTTCTAGTGAGCAGCATATCCCAGGAAGACTGACCTCACAGCTCGAGGTGCAAATTTATCATGGCCTGTCAGATTAGTAGCAAAACATAGACATCCAATAACCTTTAAGTGTGTCAATGAAGGTGGCTTACCTAGAAGTAATTCATATGGTGATGTATGTGCCAAAACATAAGAAGGAATCCTGTTGATTATATACATTGCAACATCAATGAAATGTCCCTAATATCTAACTGGTAAATGGCCTTGAAATCTGATTGCTCGAGCAGTCTCAAGTATATAACTATGTCTCCTTTCCACAACTCCATTCTGTTGAGGAGTATATGGACAGGAGCTTTGATGAACAATTCCATGCATTTGGAATAAGCCACTACATGCACTGTTAAAGAACTCACTTCGATTGTCTGATCTAAACACCTTAATTTGTTTTCCAAATTGTGTTTTGATCACGGTAATGAAGTTTTTGAGTAAGAAAGCAACATCGAACTTGAGTCTCATAAGAAACACCCAAGTCCACCTGGTAAAGTCATCAACCAATGTAAGAAAATATTTCATACCATTATGAGTTTCAACTTTATAAGGTCCCCACACATCCATATGAATCAAATCAAAACTATATGAACTTTTGCTAGTACTGGTTGGAAAAGGCACTCTAGTTTGTCGAGCTAAGGGACAAATTTCACATTTAGACAGTGATTCACTATCTAATCTATCACTATAGTGTTGTATACTAGGGATTTTTCTGAGAACTTGGACTGGAACATGTCCTGTTCTCTTATGCCATATCTCCATGCCTCCTTTACTAGTTACTGCAAAAGTTCTATTTATTGTCTTCCCAATTGCTACTGATAGTATGTACAAACTGCCTCCTTTCTACCAATCTCCTTCACTCTCCCAAACAAGAAGTCCTGAAACATACAACATTTAGGAAAGAAAGTAACACTGCATTTCAGATCTTCTGTTACCTTAGCAACTTACGTGAGATTGAACTTAAAGGTTGGTACACATAATACATCTTTCAGTACATCACCTCCAGTAAGTTGACACTCTCCCATATGTGAAATTGGTGTTGAATCTCTAGTAGGTAATTGTACTTGCCCTGAATTTCCTACTGAAGTTTCATTTTTCAGTAAACTCTTGTCACCAGTCATGTAATTAGTAGCACCAATATCTACTATCTATTTGCAAAGTTCTAAGTTTTCACATAATGCCACATTACCACAAAAAACATTTACTTGCCATATCGGCACTTGCTTATGCAGTAGAACCTTTATTCAGCAACTGCAACAACTGATTATATTGCTCCTTGGTAAAAATACGAGCTGGTTCAACATTGTTTCTTCCCTGGTATGTATTTGTGGTTGGTGAAGTTGTCACTCCCTGCTGTCCAACTGAATCTATCATGATTGCATTTACCTTCTTCTTCTGCTTGAAGTTAGATGGATATCCAATAATCTTGTAACAATTCTCCTTTAAATGCTCTGTCTTATTACAAAATTCACACTTCATCAATTTATAACATTCATTTCTAGTATGGCCTTTCAAATGGCAAAAATCACATTCTAAACCATAGTTTCTCCTAGTTCTAGATGTAGAATGGGCAGTAAACAAGGCAGTAGGATCATTATGCCCAGCTTGCCCTTAGGTACTACCAGTGAATGATTTCCTGCTTTCTTCTTCAACTACCATAGCATAAGCCTTATCTATAGATGGAAAACTTGGCATCAATAGAATTTGACTCCTTGCTTGCTCAAAACTGTCATTCAAACCCATAAAAAATTGTAATAGTCGTTGATACTCAAATTGATCAAAATACTCAGTGGCTGATGAAGGAGGTGGCAGTATCGAATCAATTCCGCCCAGAGATCCTTTAATTTGGTAAAATATGTTGATACTGACGACATTCCCCGTGTTAAGTTAAATATCTCCTTGTGCAAATAATACAATCTCGATGCATTTACTTTGTCAAAACGCTCTTTGAAAGAAGCCCAAACTTTTTGTGCATTTGAAGAAAACAACACTCCTGTTACCAAATCTCTGCTCACATTACTCATGATCCATGAAGTCACAATTGCATTGCACCTATCCCACTGACTTCCCAGATTTGGACCAAAATCCTCCTTTGATGTCGATCCATCAACCAAACACAATTTGTTCTTACCTAGTAATGCTGCCTTCATCGCACGACTCCATAGAGAGTAATTCTCCATACCTGTCAAAATTAGTCTCACCAATATGGATCTTGGACCATTAGATGCATGCACATAAAGAAGATGATTGTGATCCAAAACGATCGAACTAGGTACCACTCCGATACTCGCGTTATCTCCATTATTTTCATTATCAACCGAATTCTCATGAATCGCCATTGACAAATCGCAAAATTAGGGCTCAAAGTTTCTGGACTTGAGTAGATTCTCTCGAACTATCTTCAATTCCGTGAAGAAATTCCCTAGAATCACTCGATTAATAGCTCTGATACCATGATGAATTTATCAACAACATGCAGCTAAAGAGAATGAATTTGAGATGAAGGATCGAGAGAGAGAATTGAAGAGAAGAGCAATGCTCTGTATTTTGATACAATCGAACTAAAAGGAAGAAGAAGCTACAGTAGCCTTTTAACTAACTAACTACCTAGTGACATCTGTACATCACTAAATAACAAACTAACTATAGTTAAGTTAACTAACTACAATGAAGCTAACTATAGTTAAGCTACATCCTTTATACATATACCTCGGGTACTTGGAGGGGATTAAGTTACTTAAGAAAACACTGTGAATTCAATGGATTCGGATAAATTTTCTGCTTCTTCTACATTTTGAATTTTACTTTGTTTATGTTTTTTTAATATATCTCTGAATACAGATTACTAATAGCTACGAGATTCATCTGAACGTGTATGTAGTAATACACTACCTCCGCCCTTGCTCGCGCCCATGTATACCTGAGGCAAACATGGTGACACACACTTTAGCTAAGAAGATGGTATTTTATGGAGTTCTACTCCTTCACCTGCTTTATTTCATTTTCGCAAAGGCTTTTATGGGACTAGGTTACTATGACTAGTTTCCTTGTCTACTGAACCTCTTTATTCCAGTTATTTTAACATATCGCATTTCTATATATATATATATATATATATATATATATATATATATATATATATATATATATATAAAGAAAAAGAGCAAAAAGTTATGAAATTACGATCCAAAACATTTCATATGATTTTTCAGAATTCTCGTAGTATTTCGATTTCACATCACGAATGCTATGCAACCTTGAAAATTTTAATTTAGCACGGATTCCCATAATTAGTTAAAAGTCAACAATTTGTTATAGCATTCAACGTTGTAATTTCCCCAAGATTGCATTAGTAAACAAATATGTACTAACAAAATACTATGAAATCAGTTTTACTTGGGAAAAATGTAGATTTTCTAGGACCTATTTGGTTCGGTTGCCCCCCACCCAACCTCTTTGGTTCGATCTACTTGAGTTCCGTTTGGACTAAATTGGACCATCTTATATTTGGCCCTCTAAACTAATAGTGACATTTTAAAATCATATAATTGTATAATGAAAATATTCTTTGTATATAAGATCACATAATTATAAAATTGAAAATAGTAGAATTGCATACTAAATTAAATTAGTTTACATAGTACTATAAAAATAAGTTAATTATATATATATATATATATATATATATATTTGTAGAGGAAGAGGCAAACCCGAAAATAAAGAAAATAAAGAACACCAAATTTTAACTTGGAAAACCCTTCAAATCGAAGGTAAAAATCACAGGATTACAAAGATCCAAAAAAATCCACTATAATAATAAGAGGGTTACAAAAGTTGTCCAAGTTGGCTACACAACAAGTGCCAAACACGGAGCAAAAATAGCAACAAGAGAAACAACAAATCAATTGAAGAAAAAGGAGAATCCACAAAAATGAAGTTGTTGTTCGAGGCTGGAATTCAGATGCTACGGGCCTCCAAATCCGGTCTTCACATTTCAAATCAAAGATCAAGATGTTACGAACACTCAGTCAAAATTTCAGCCCTATCCAACGGTTAATGAATCGGAAAACGTGATTTGAAGTTGGCTGGTCGGAATAAAAATCTGCAGTAAAACGAATACTTTTCTTCTCTTCTATCTTTATGAAAGATCTCCCAAAAACCACTCTTATGTGCTTAAGTCTTTCAAAGACTTGTACAAGTGAGCTTAGAACAATTCTCTAAGGTTTTCCTATTTATAAATAATGTGTGGTGCTTTCTCTTAAAGCAAAACCAACTCTAAATAGGAATAAAAACCGAATCCAATTCCGAATAGGAATGGAAGCCGAAAGAGAATAGGATTAGGCCATTGGGAATTTGGCTGGACAACATGGGCATGCGCCCAACAAACTTCCCCTCCAGCCAAGGGGCCAAATGTGTCTTCAAGTAGAGGAACTATTGACAGGCTTCATGCCTACCAATTTTCTCCAAAACGCATGTTTATCTGCAAGCTTAACGACGAAGTCCTCAGGCTGCTTCATATAAATCTCATCATCTAAATCACCAAGAAGAAAAATAGCCTTGACATCCATCTGCTTAACCTCTAAATCCAGGCTTGCGGCTAAGCCTAGAACCACACGAATAGAAGACATCTTCACAACATGAGAGAAAATTTTATCAAAGTCAACTCCTTTCTTTTGGCCAAAACCTTTAACAACTATCCTCACCTTGTAGTTCGGCGCAGAGGTATGGTTATCTTGATTTATTCTGAACATTTGTTAGATAAAGTTATCTTACCTTTAGGCAATTTCACTAACTCGTATGTGTCATTCTCTTGGAGTGAGTTCATCTCATCTTCCATGGCTTAGATCCACTGATCTTTGTGAGTATCTTGCATGGCTTCATCATAATTCTTAGGTTCTCCCATGTCAGTCGAAGGTACATACTCATCAGGAGGATAGAGGTTTCAGGAGCATTCGAAGTAGTTACTTGAGCATGAATTGGTTGTTGATCAACTACAACCTCATTAACTGGAGCATCCATAACTTCTACACCATAACGATCATTTTGATCTTGATCACTATCTTCATTATTGTCTTGATTTCCTTCATGTGCAATAGGTGCCTAGCAATAGAAACTGGATCAATATCAACTAATCTCTCATTACTCTGAGAATATGTCTTCTCAGCTTTGTTAATATCTTCAATAGTCTGGTCTTTCAAGAATATTGCATCACGACTTTTAATAAGTTTATTGTCAATTGGATCGTAAAAACGATAACCAAACTCATCTTGACCATAACCGATAAAGATGCACTGATTAGTTTTGATATCCAGTTTCGATATCTCATCTTTAGGAACATTCACACAAGCTTTACATCAAAAAACTCTCAGGTGATCATAAAAAACATCTTTGGCAAACCAAACTCTGTCTGGGACATCACCATCCAAAGCAACAATAGGAGACAAATTGATAGCATAGGCAACAACGTTAAGTGCTTCCGCCCAAAATGTAGTTGGAAGTTTAGCTTCTGAAAGCAAGCATCTAACTCTCTCAACTAGAGTTCTATTCATCCTCTCTATCAAACCATTCAACTGAGGCATCTTGGGCGGAGTTTTCTGGTGACGAATTCCTTGTTTCTTGCAATAGTTATCGAAGGGACCACAATATTTACCACCATTGTCAGTGTGAATATATTTTAATTTCTTCCCCGACTGTATCTCAGTTAAGGCCTGAAATTCCTTAAACACGCCAAGTGCTTGATCTTTAGATTTCAAAGGATACACCCAGAACTTATGAGAATTATCATCAATGAAGGTCACAAAATAAAGTGCGCCACCTTTGACTTTACTTTAAAAGGACCACACCAATCAGAGTGTACTAGCTCCAATAAATCGTACTTTCTTAAGGAAGGATGACTATGAAAGGAAACCATTTTCTGTTTCCCATCTAAACAATGGATACACCTTTTCAGCTTTGCTTGTTTCACTCCAGAAAGCAGACTTTTCATAGCCAAACAGGTAATCCCCCTCTCACTCATATGACTCAATCTTCTGTGCCACAATTTCGATAAAGTGTCACTTTGCACCAGATTTATGGAGTCATTAAGAATAGAGCCCTGTGTCACATATAAATGACCAGACTTGACTTCTCGAGCCACTACCAACGAGCCCTTAGTAAGCTTCCATTGTCCATTAAAGAGGGCATTATGGTAACCTTTATTGTCTAATCTTCCTTCGGAGATCAAATTAAAAGGAAATTTTGGAGCATGCTTGACATCTTGAAGAACTAACATTGAACCATTATTAGTTTTCAAACAAACTGTACCAACACCAACCAGCTTAACTTAACTGGCATTGCCCATCTTTAACACTCCAGAATCAACAGGAGTATAAGATGAGAAAAAATCTTTTCTTGGTGTGACATGTGAGGTAGCTCCAGAATCTACTATCCAGCTCGTCTCATGGGATACCAAATTGATGACATTTTCATCATAAGCAAAAAAAAGGTCATCTCGAACAATAGCAGCAACATTGTTCTCTCTATTTTTAACTTTATTTCCTTCTCTAATGTCTTGCAACCACTTGTGGCAAAGCCTTTGACGTGTCATTTCTTGCCACAGTGGTTGCATGTAATATTATGGTATTTGGACCTTGACTTACTTCTACTTTTCCGTCTATTCCTCGAGCCTCTTGTTCTATCTCTTCCTTGGTCTTCTGTAACCAAGATATCTGTTTGTGAGGACGAACCTTGAGATTTTCTTCTTACTTCCTCGTTCAGCACACCACTCTTGGAATATTCCATCGTCACCTTACCTCCAGGAGCTGAATTTATCAAAGAAACATGAAGAGTTTCTCAAGAGTCTGGCAGAGCATTAAGAAGCCAAAGTCCTTGTATCTCATCATCGAAATTAACTCCCATTCTCAACTGATCAAGAATAGGTTGCCTTTCTTGTATTTAAAGATCATCAATTGCTTTAGCAGGAACAACTTGTTGTTCCCAGTTTTTGAAGTATAAATAGTCTCTAGCTTTTCCCACAATAAATCTCGCATGTGTCTCGTTTACTACCCATTTTCGTATATATCCACATACTTGTTGGTGCTCGAAATCCCAATCTTCATCAGATATACTCTTGGGTTTATGAGTTGCAAAAATGGGTAGATACATCTTCTTCACGAACAAAAAATATTTCATCTTGCTTCTCAAAACATTATAATTTCTCCCATTTAAATGTATCATCTTGCTCATATTCGCCTCCATTCCGTAACAACTTGGATAAATAACCAAGGCTCTGATACCACTGTTATGTCGAGGAAGAGGCAAACCCAAAAATAAAGAAGATAAAGAACACCAAATTTTAAAGTGGAAAACCCTTCAAATCGAAGGTAAAAACCATAGGATCACAAAGTTCCAAAAAGCTCCACTATAATAATAAGAGGGTTACAGAAGTTTTTCAAATTGGCTACACAACAAGTGTCAAACACGGAGCAACAATAGCAACAAGAGCAACAACAAATCAATTGAATAAGAGGAGAATCCACAAAAATGAAGCTGTTGTTCGAGGCTCTAATTCAGATTATACGAGACTAAAAATCCGATCTTCACCATTCAAATAAAATATCAAGATGTTGCAAATACTCAGCCAAAATTTCAGCCCAATCCAACAGTTAACGAATCGGAAAACGTGATTTAAATTTGGCTGGCCGGAATAAGAATCTGCAGCAAAATGAATACTTTTCTTCTCTCTTCTATCTTGATGAAAGCTCTCTCAAAAACCACTCTCAAGTGCTTAAGTCTTTCAAAGACTTGTACCAATGAGCTTAGAACAATTCTCCAAGGTTGTCTTATTTATAGATAATGAGTGGTGCTTTCTCTTAAAGCAAAACCAACTCTAAATAGGAAAAAAAATTGAATTCAATTCCGAATAGGAATGAAAACCGAAAGAAAATAGAATTAGGCCATTAAGACTTTGGCTGGACAACATAGGCATGTGCCCAACATATATATATATATATATATATATATATATATATATATATATATATATATATATATATATATATATATATATATATATATATATATATATATATATATATATATATATATATATATATAGTTGTAAGATTATATCTAGACATATATATATTTGGTATTTTTCTATATGTTTGGTAGTAATTCTTTTTGCTGAAAACTGAAAATCGCGCCGAATTGAGTTTTTAAAAATCAAAATAGAAATCCAAACCGAATTATTGAATTAACAAGAACCAAAGCACCCATTTCAGTTCGGTAATTCTATTATTTTCAAACTAGTATTAGCACCCGCGCGGATGCGTGGACACTAACCATGTCAAATATTTGAGTTATTTGGATAATATGTAAATAAATCATAAACTTTGAATCTTCTCAATAAATTGTCATGGCCCCAAATCTAAACCAGTCGTAAATAAATAATGGAATTAAGCCAGCCAAATCCACACTCAAATCGTAAATAATCTTTCATTTATATCATTACTAAACTGATAACCCAAAAAGGTTTTGTTTAAATATTTTAAAATAGATAAAGCTACACCGAATATTAAATCCAATACCGAGATCCCGGAGTCACTGGTCATGAGCATCTACAGAAAATATACAACTCTGAAAAATAAACTCTATAATAGTAAGCAGGAGAGAGAGCAGGGCTGCGGACGCGTGCAACTACCTCTCAAAATCTCCGAGAAGTCTCTGGTACAGATACACAGGTCACTCTGCCCTAGCACCTGGATCTGCACACAAGGTGTAGGGAGTAATGTGAGTACGCCAACTCAGTAGTAATGAAAATAAATCAGGTCTGAGTAGTAAGAAATACATAAAGTCAAATCATCATTTCATAATAAGCACAACCCTTCTTTCAAATAGTGTATACGTTAAATCATCAAGCTTCAAAGCCAATTTCTGTAAAAATCATTTGGGAATATACTTGCCAATAATTTCAAAATAACTTTCAAGAAGTTTAGTTTAAAAATGATAAAAATCATAAAAAGCCTCTCGGGCAAAACATATTTCATAAGTTCAGAGTGAAAGTGGTAAAATAATAAGTAGCCCCTCGGGCAAAACATGTATCAGAAACTGCCCCTCGGGCGTAACATCACTCAGAATTAGCCCCTCGGGCATACCTCACAGTCACTCATAATCATCCCCTTGGGCAACCTAACAGTCACTCATACCTCCAATCACACGTCACTCGTCACTCTTCACTCGTCACTCGGCACTCAGCACTCAGCACTCGCACTCAGTAGGTACCTGCGCTCACTGGGGTTCTGTACAGACTCTGGAGGAGCTCCTTCAGCCAAGCGCTAATATCAAGCTACCTCGTGGCATATCATATCCTCACAATCAGGCCCTCGGCCTCACTCAGTCAGAAACTCTCAAAAGCCCCTCGGGCTATCAGTAAAATGGGGTACTCGACCCAAAACTTCATTTTATATCTCAAAATAGTGTAAATAAGGTTGAGTTTCGAAATAAGTTAAGCATAATACGACTGAGTGTAAATCATAGATCAACACAGTGTGGAAAAACAGTAAAAACCCCAAGGGGTCTAAATAAGTCGGCACAAGGCCCCAAACATGGCTTACAACCCAAATATAACAATAGTCTTTAAACACGATTTAACATATGATTTAAAAGTAAATACGCAACTCAATAGTTTCCACGGGATGGACCAAGTCCAAATCCAGAACCAGTGCATTCCACACACTCGTCATCTCCGCCATGTGCGCCACTCCGAAAATAGTGAGAAAATACGAAGTCCGGAGTTTCATACCCTCAGGACAAGATTTACAGTCATTAATTGCCTCAAACCGGCCCAAATACTTACCGCGATGCTCTTGCCTCTCGATTCGGCTCCTGATTTCTCCGAATCTAACCAAAACCATATTAATAACATCAAAATATGCTAGGAAGACGAAACCCATTCGAAAAACATCAAATTTAACCAAAATTCCCGAAATTGGACAAACCCGGTCCCCGGGCCTACGTATCGGAATTCTATTAAAATTGCATCACAAGAATCCTCATCCTTTCCCGAGTCTATACATACCAAGAACATCAAAATTGGACCACAATAGCCCTTTCAATTACTCAACTAAAGTCTCAATTTCTCATGCCCTAACTTCCCCAAATTTTGGGTTTAAATCCAACTAATTTCAGGTTTAATTACTTAGAAAACAACATAAAATCGAGTTATGAAGTCAAAAATCTTACCTCCAAGTGTTCCTCCTTTGATTCCCTCTTTAAACTCTCCCAAGAGCTTCGAATCCGCCCAAAAATGGTGAAAAATGGGCTAAAAATCGTGAAGATGACTTTTTAAATACATTGCCCAGGCGCTCCCCTCATCGCGATCGCAGAAAAAGTCACGCGATCCCGGAACAGCCTACGCGATCGTGAAACACTGCCTTCACAACTTACGCGATTGCGACCCTTCCCACGCGACCGCATAGCACAAAATCTTCCACTCCTCACAAGCTCACCCTCCTCTACGCAAACGCAAACAAGGCCACGCGTTCGCAAAGACCCATGGCTCCCTTCGCACGCGAACACATACTCCATTCCGCGATCACATAGAACAACTTACCCAGCCCCCTCTGCTAAGCCTACGCGATCGCAGGAATCCCTACGCGATCGCATAGGAGAAAACCAGAATCAAAACACCAGAAAAATTTGCCATCACTCAAGACCAAAAATTGATCTGTTAACCACCCGAAACTCACCTGAGGCCCTCGAGACCTCAACCAATCATAACAAAACATCCCATAACCTTATTCAAACTTAGTCGAGCCTTCGAAACACCAAAAATGATGCAAAAACATCAAATTCACCTCGGATTCAACCCTATGAACTTTGAAACTTCTAAATTTCACCAAAGATGTCGAAACCATCCAAAACACTTCCGATTGACCTGAAAATTTGCACACATACCAAAAATGACATTTTGAACCTACTCCAACTTCCGGTATTCCATTCCGACCCCTATAGCCTATTTTCCACTGCCGACCGAAAATCGCAAAAAACTAACTTTCGCCAATTCAATCCTAATTCTACACCGGACATCAAAGCCACAATCCGAACACACTACTAAGTCCTAAATCACCTAACGAAACTATCCGACCCATGAAATCTACATTCCGAGGTCGTTTACCAATAAGTCAACGCCCAGTTGACTGTTCCAACTATTAAGTCAATTTAAGAGACTAAGTGTCTCATTTCTCTCCAAAAATCGCTCCGAACCCGAGCCAACCAATATAACACAACGTAATGAAGCTGAACTGCATATAATGAAGCAGAAATTGAATAAATAGTGCTATTACTCTTATAACGACCGGCCGGGTCGTTACATCCTCCCCCACTTAAACATACGTTTGTCCTCGAACGTGCCAAGAGTTGTTCTCCAACACCATCAAATTTCCGCGTAATCTCACCATGCACATACCCGAGGGTGATCCCACGTCACCCTATCCCATATAGGTCCAATTGCAAAACACAGTTGAAATTTCGAAATCCAACCTAACCCATAAACCTTAGAAACAAGTTCCCACTTTTGAAATAATTTACAAGATCAAAATTCCACAATTATAAACTGAATAAGTTTGAACACGCTGAATCAAGCCATATACGTAACCCCAGATGTAATCACATAAAATATCGCATGACTCAAACACTCATAGCGATAACTCCTAATCACAACAGCTGCTCAAAATAACCCAATATCGGTAAATAACCTCTTATCAAGCAAAGCCTCATTTTAACACTCTCATAAGGTGTCGATGGTGAAAGAAACACGTAGAAAATAACAACCATTCGTCCGATCAGTCAGAAAAGAAGCTCCCCCCTTCCCAAATAGGAATTATAGCAGATTTCTAAGCCGACTCCCGATATTTTTCCTTCCAACTATGTTGTAGACAATTCTAACGGTATTCATTCTAGGTCCAAAGACCTCTTCTCATCCAACAAGACCACTCTAATGACATGACACATCAATACAATTCAAAGCCATAACATGTGCAACTCGTGCACTCAATAGCAATATCCCAATGTAATCAAATTACATGTAAAATTCACACGAGAGGACCACCTCACCCATTAATAATTACCGTCACAACACAATGCTAAGAGCCTGACACTCATCGAAAAATCAAAACACACGAATCTGACTCCAAGGATCATACCTCCACATAACTCCGCTACAATGCGTGATCCCATCCAGACGCTGGTCCACATGAATTACTTCAAGTCACCTTGCTCGAAATCGATAACCATGCACAACTCGACATCAAGTACTCAAAGTGGGTTTCCCTAACCGCGGGGAATCGAACGATACCATGCCACACGAACCCGCAAGAACATAAACAATATATCTCAATCCCACAATACCCAATTACTTACCTTACTCAAATCTAGCTATAAATCCCAATTAGAGCCGCACCATATGTGCCTATAACCAACAATAACAACTCCTGGCAACAACGGAGGGTAACTCATACATCACTCCAGAACACGAATAAATTCAATGACAATCGAATGGTACATCTCTCAACAGTAGCAATTCGGAGCCAACAATTCCGACCCAGTGCAGAACACACACCCATACTGGGCCTACCAATGAACCCTAAATCAACTCTGGTCATACACAATAGAAAAATGACCCTCCGAAGGTACATAATGACTGAAGAACAACACACTAACCCCTAGCTAACCGTGGCTACGTCTCTACAACCCTCAACTGTGAAATCATCTCCTCATTCGAGTCCCCAGACTCAAAACCCTCCGAGCACACAAATCACCATATTCAATCTCAACTCTGTCGCCTAAATGTCTAATACTTCCCCAATACACGATCATACCACGAGGGATACCCCTACAATGTGTTACAAGGCCAAATTTGAGTACCTGCAGCCGACGAACAAGGAGAGTACCGCCACACCAATGAAGTATCCAATCAAAACACAGTGCCTCTTCTGAAACTCATACCTTCTTCGAGCCATTTCTAAAAGTAACGCCATCTACCTGATCATCTAAGATCGTCCATGCCACCTAAGAATTCAGAACCTTCCTTTCAAATTGAATCGTGACCTAGCACCCGCAATCTCAATACTACACCACACATCGCACCCATTATGCCACATGCCCCATACACCAGTAGAAAATATGCATCTCAAACTATGGTAGATACCATTTAGAACTCTCAAAAATCCATTTTCACTTAACCAAACCGTCAGGACTGAATCCCTCTAACTCAACTAGCTACGCAGGTCACAAATACCCAAAAGCATTGCCACGAATCACACGTAGAACCTTACCACATCATAAGCACCCAAAGGACCGATATTACCCCATTACCATGCTAATCCAATCCACTACCAAGCTGTCTTATTTCTCCTAGTCCCTTGTGAATTACCTTCCTATTGATTCTTTCTCCCTGCCATAGTACCAAAATCCTCAACCATAAATCACCACGCGAGACCCTAGCACATCGCCCTAAGGCTCATAAACCGCTAAATATCTCTCAAGTTCTCCAAAGTACCACATCTCAAATACTTACTCTAAAGACACTTTCGATGAACTCGAGAGTCACCCACACTACGCAAATTCTCGATTAAACTGATCAAGCAAATCGAACGACATGTACCTCATTAACAAACCAACACCCAAGGGAGTAACCCACACCCCTAGGCAACAAAGCAAATTCCTACTTTACGCACATTAATTCCTTTACAAATAACAACTCAATCATGCAATAAGACTCATATCCCCATAGAGTATAATACAACATGTATCCAAAATTTCCATTACTCGAGTCATTCTGAAACTCCACCTCTACAGGTCATAACTGATCCACCAGTATACCCCAAACTGAAACCAATACAACACATAATCGGGCAACCAACTAATCATTAGTAGGCTCCCCCATTTGGCTCAAAGTCATAGATAGAAAAAAACAATAACTCACAATGCCCATACGCTATCACTGCCACAATACTACAGTAGGATTCAACTAAATTCTTCATAAGCTCATATATAACTCAAACCATTAAACATCCCAAATCATCTCCAACCTCGCATTCACTATTGCAATAGTCGTTTCAACTCCCACAAGTGATCTAAACTCAAATTGCAACATATATCAGTTACTAGTAAAAGAGAACTTGCTACAAAATAACATAAGGATCGCACAACCTCAGGACACCCCGCGGTAAATAGCCCCGCCTTCTTAGCCTCAAACTGATCTCTCTCTATACCCTTCAGAAACTCATAGCTATTATGCAATCACTTTATCCTTCTGCATCTAAACACAAACAATGCCTACCCTCGGGCATCACAATACACGGTATAAGAACCTGAAGCTAATGGTAGAACTAACACTGGACCGATGGTCAAAGAAATCTTGAGCTTCTGGAAGCTCTCTCCACACTCGTCTGACCACCTGACTACCCTCATTGGACACCATGTGCCCCAAGAATGCTACTAAACTGAGCCAAAAATTCACACTTGGAGAACCTTGCATAAAGCTTCTCCTCCATCAATCTCTATAATACCCTCCTCAAATGCTGGGTATGCTTCTCCTGGCTACGTGAGTACGCCAGGATGCCATCAATGAATACAATAACAAAGGAGTGCTAACACGACTGAAATACAACGTTAATCAAATACATGAACGATGTTGGGGCATTGGTCAGCTCAAAAGACATCACCAAGAACTCATAACACAACAGAAAGATCGGCTTCACTCCACAACTAAACAACATAAGAGGTCTTCCAATATACTCACAACTCTAAGCCATATGCCAACTCGAGACAAAAATCAAACACCCAATAGTTCTTTCCATATATCCAGCCAATCCTTTTGTCACAATCAAACAATATGAACACATCTCACCCTCAAATCACATTCACCACATAGACATCCAGTCACAAAGTCCCGTCAACAAGGACACCAACAGACATATAAGTCCCCAAATACATGGCCACACAATCGAAATCTTAGCACTCAAGCCACAGAATGAACCCGGCCTCATGTCCTCCATATTGGCCCATTATCAACATGCTAAAATCACATCTCATCCATGAAAGTCACGAGCTGTCGATGCAAAACTGATACCAAGCTCCCACGTGCGCATTCGAATACACGAAAGGAATTCAAAGAGTTACGCTTTTGGATGAACAAAATGGATTCGCACGACAAGAATTCAAGAATGTGAGATTTTCCTAAGGGTTTTGTAGCCTCTCGAAGATAAGTACGGACGTCTCTGTACCGATCCCCAAGACTCTACTAAACCTGCTCATGACTAGTGAGTCCTATATAACCTAGCACTCGAATACCAACTTGTCACGACCCCAAATCTAAGCCAGCCGTGATGGCGCCTATCGTGGAACTAGGCCAGCCAAATCGACACTCAAATCGTGAATAATCTTTCATTTATATCATTACTAAACTGATAACCTATAAAGGTTTCGTATAAACATTTTGAAATAGATAAAGCTACACCGAATATTAAATACAATACCGAGATTCCGGAGTCACTGGTCATGAGCATCTACAGAAAATATACAACTCTGGAAATGCAGACGCATGCAGCTACCTTTGAAACTCTTCGAGAAGTCTCTGGTACAGATACACAGCTCACTCTACCCTAGCACCTGCATCTGCACACAAGGTGCACAGAGTAATGTGAGTACGCCAACTCAGTAGTAATCAAAATAAATCAGGTCTGAGCAGTAAGAAATACATAAAGTCAAATCATCATTTCATAATAAGCACAAACCTTCTTTCCAACAGTGTATACGTTAAATCATTAAGCTTCAAAGCCTATTTCAGTAAAAATCATTTGGGAATACACTTGCCAACAATGTCAACATAACTTTCAAGAAGTTTAGTGTAAAAATGATAAAAATCATAAAAAGCCTCTCGGGCAAAACATATTTCATAAGTTCAGAGTGAAAGTGGTAAAATAATAAGTAGCCCCTCGGGCAAAACATGTATCAGAAACTGCCCCTCGGACGTAACATCACTCAGAATTAGCCCCTCGGGCATACCTCACAGTCACTCATAATCAGCCCCTCGGGCAACCTCACAGTCACTCATACCTCCCAATCACTCGTCACTCGGCACTCGGCACTCGGCACTCGCACTCAGCAGGTACCTGTGCTCACTGGGTGTGTACAAACTCCGGAAGGGCTCCTTCAGCCAAGCGCTAGTATCAAGCCACCTCGTGGCATATCATATCCTCACAATCAGGCCCTCAGCCTCACTCGGCCAAAAACTCTCAAAAAGCCCCTCGGGCTATCAGTAAAACGGGGTACTCGACCCAAAACATCATTTTATATCTCAAAACAGTGTAAATAAGGCTGAGTTTCAAAATCAGTTAAACATAATACGACTGAGTGTAAATCATAAGTCAACACAGTGAGGAAAAACAGTAAAAGCCCCCAAGGGGTCTAAACAAGTCAGCATAAGGCTCCAAACATGGCTTACAACCCAAATATAACAATATTCTTTAAACACGATTTAACATATGATTTAAAAGTAAAGACGTAACTCAATAGTTGCCACGGGAAGGACCAAGTCCAAATCCACAATCAGTGCACGCCACACACTCGTCATTCGTCATGTGCGCCACTCCGAAAATAGTGAGAAAATACGAAGTCCGAGGTTTCATATCCTCAGAACAAGATTTACAGTCATTACTTACCTCAAACCGGCCCAAATACTAATGCGCGTTGCTCTTGCTTCTCGAATCGGCTTCCGATTGCTCCGAATCTAACCAAAACCATATTAATAACATCGAAATATGCTAGGAAGACGAAACCCATTCGAAAAATATCAAATTTAACCAAAGTTCCCAAAATTGGCCAAACCCGGCCCCCGTGTCCACGTCTCGGAATTCTATAAAAATCACATCCCAAGAATCCTCATCCTTTCCCGTTTCTATACATACCAAGAACATCAAAATCGGACCACAATAGCCCCTTTAATTACTCAATTAAAGTCCCAATTTCTCATGCCCTTACTTCCCCAAATTTTGGGTTTAAATCCAACTAATTTCAGGTTTAATTACTTAGAAACAACATAGAATCGAGTTATGAAGTCAAAAATCTTACCTCCAAGTGTTCCTCCTTTGATTCCCTCTTTAAACTCTCCCAAGAGCTTCGAATCCGCCAAAAATGGTAAAAAAATGGGCTGAAAATCGTGACGATGGCAGTTTAAATACACTGCCCAGGCGCTCCCCTCATCGCTATAGTGGAAAAAGTCACGCGATCACGAAACACAACAAAACACGGCCCCTCAACTTACCTTACGTGATCGCGGAACAGCCCACGCAATCGCGAAACACTGCCTTCAAAACTCACGGGATCGCGGCCCTTCCCACGCGACCGCATAGCATAAAACCTTCCACTCCTCACCAGCTCACTCTCCTCTATGCGAACACAAACAAGGCCACGCGTTCGCGAAGATCCAAGGCTCCCCTCTCACGCGATTGCATCATCCATTCCGTGATCGCATAGAACAACCTACCCAGCCCCTTCTGCTAAGCCTACGCGATCGCAAGAATCCCTACGCGATCGCATAGGAGAAAACCAGAACCAAAACACTAGAAAAATCTGCCATCACTCAAGACCAAAAATTGATCCGTTAACCACCCGAAACTAACCCGAGGCCCTCGGGACCTCTACCAATCATACCAACACATCCCATAACCTTATTCAAACTTAGTCGAGCCTTCGAAACACCAAAAACAATGGAAAAACATCAAATTCACCTCGGATTCAAGCCTATGAACTTTGAAACTTCTAAATTTCACCAAAGATGCCGAAACAATCCAAAACACTTCTGATTGACCTAAAAATTTGCACACATACCCAAAATGACACTACAAACCTGCTCCAACTTCCGGAATTCCATTCCGATCCCTATACCCTTTTTTTCCACTGCCGATCGGAAATCGATAAAAACTAACTTTCGTCAACTCAAGCCTAATTCTACACCGGACATCAAAACCACATTACGAACACCCTCTTAAGTCCCAAATCACCTAACAAAGCTATCTGAATCATAAAATCTACATTCCGAGGTCGTTTACCAATAAGTCAACTCCCAGTTGACTTTTCCAACTATTAAGCCAATTTAAGAGACGAAGTGCCTCATTTCTCTCCAAAAATTGCTCTGAACCCGAGCCAACCAATCTAACACAATGTAATGAAGTTGAACCGCGTATAATGAAGTAGAAATGGGGGGAAAGGGGCTATTACTCTCGGAACGACCGGTTGGGTAGTTACATAAATATAGATAATCATTGGATATTAATTAAGAAACACTACATGAAAAAAATTAACCATTTCTCAAATCTCGTAGTGATAATTTTATGTTTGCACCATTCTCATTGGTGTCATTGGAACCTAAAAATTATCACAAAGTGAAACAATAACGTATTTATGGCAAAACACAAAGGTGGACACAATATAAATAATTTTTTGGTTACGACGTGACTCTTACTACGACTTGAACTCTTATTTGGTATGCTATTATCTTTCATAAAATATCTCTATTTTTAAATTCCAATTTCTAAAACTTTATATATATTTCAGTAATGATGATATTTATAACGATGCAAGTAAAGATATTATCCTTAATTTAAAATTAAATTTAAATGGCTATCTAAAAATTTAAATGATTCTTTAGCCACTGGAACTTTATTTCGGTATGACTCCATTTTAGGTTTATCGATATCTCTAGCCACAAATTTGAATTTTGAATACCCTATATACAGATTTTTTGTTCTTTAAATCATTAATTAAATTAGTTGATTTTCATTATATAACATTACATATATATTCTTAAAATTGCCAAGTAGTTTTTTCTTGACACCATCCTTGGCTTAACCTCAATGCAAACTACGCAAATTGTATTTAAATTCAAAGTTGAATATCATATTAGTTTGTAGTATTAGTAGTTTTTAAAAACGACACACAATATAAATTAAGAAAAATATTCTACTATATCCTTATCTTATAATCTAAGTATTTGAGTTGAAAATAATATTTGAAATTAATGAGATCACCTTCCAAAATTTTTATACTCAACAAAGATGAAACAGAAGAAGAAATTCGTTGTAATCTTTTATTTCTATTTTTTGATTTTTTTTACATTTTTTCTATATTTATTTTCTTTTAAATTAATTTTTTATGTCTTTCTTTCTTTTATCAAAAAAAGTTAATTTACTTCGCTATAAAAGGATGAGTTTTAATTAAAATTTTACGCATAAGAACTTTATTTATATTTTTAATCTTTTATTGAAATTCTTTCATAATTTTCTTTTGGCTTTATCTAATCAATCTAAATAGGTGCTCTCACAACCACTTAAATTATAAAAAAATAAAATAAAGGATGAGTAATATTATATATAATTCATATATAATATGTGTATAATCGTGTGTTGTCGGTATATCATGTATGTATATTAGCTATAAAAAGTAAATAATAAGTCTGACCGATATTTATGTAAATATTCCATAAGAATTCGGTTTCTTGATTTTATCCATGATATGACTTCTATTATAATAAGTGTAAAATTTCTCTATTAAAATTCAAAATTATCTTATCTTTTTATTTTCAAAATTAAATTATATTTTAAAAAATAATCCCATTTCGAAATAATTTGTTTACATTTAAAAAAAATCACGTCATACCTATTTTATTTAAAACATACTTTTTGTTACACTTGAAAATCACTATAGAAACTATCAATTAGAAAGCAATATTCTTTTTGTTGAATTCAAGAAAAAAAATTCACATATCTAATAATTCAAAACTAATACTATTCAACGAAAAAAATATTATACCCTTGCAATGCTGGCGTGACGGCAGCTAAGTGAAGAGGTTTCAACTTATACTCTTCAATTCCTCGAAGGTGCTAAATTTAAACTAATGATATCAATTGTATAGCCAAAGTTTTATTATTTGTTGTGTCGATTTATACAAATTGACTCTTCAAATAAACATTTTTTAAAAGAATTATTATTTTTTTGAATATTGACTGATTTTTGTGTTGTTTCTTTCTCCAGCATGCAGGGTTACTTCATTATCTATGTAAGTAAACTTTTATTCAATTTTTAAACTCTTTTCTATTATCGTGATAAACACAGATGTGTACCCTATATATTATATATATATATTTTTTTTAAATTAGCTTTATTCGAATCTAGATATAATGTTTTAAAAACTATAATTATGGGATTTTAAATGTGAAAGGGTTCTATAGTTATATGGAGTAGTTTTTTTCTTTTTTGTTAGAGGCGAAGTAGCATTTAAATAATTATGAAAGACAACAAAAGTTCCTAACATGATTGCATATTATCATTAACCGAATTAAGTATGATATAAGCATGATAACATGATGACTAAAGACAAATTTCTTTTTTATTTTAATTCAAGTTTAAAAATATTATTGATAAATTCAGATTATCCTTTAATTGAAATTCAG
>ML353686.1:0-38287 GCA_005239505.1 Nicotiana paniculata | reverse complement strand
TATATATATATATATATATATATATATATATATATATATATATATATATATATATATATATATATATATATATATATGTAACGAATTGACCAGTCGTTTTGAGTTCTCGCGCGTCGTTCAGCGGGTTGAAGTTGTGAGCAGCTCCGTTTTAGGTATTATGACCCGTGGGTGTGGTCGGAATTGAATTCCAGGAAGTTTAGAATTGATTTGGAAAGAAAATTCTTGTTTCAGAAGCCTTAAGTTGAAGAAATCAACTAAGATTGGAATTTTGAGTAAACGATCTTCGAATCAGGATTTGAAGGCTCCATCAGGTTCGTATAATGATTTCGGACGTTGGTGTATATCTGGCTCGGGGTTTGGATAATGCGGGAGCGCTTCGACGTATATTGTGGAAGTTATCATTTTAGAAGGATTTCATGAATTTGGGCTCGAAGTGCATATCAGTGAGGTTGATGTCCGTTTGGGATTCCGAATCTGGGAATAGCTCAGTATGGTGATTCTGGAATTGGGAGCGTGATCGAAAGTGAATTTGGATGACCGTAGGTCATTTTGGGGTCATTTGGCTAAAGATAGAAATTTGAAGGTTTTAGAGAAATCCGACCGGAAGTGAAAGTTTTGATTTCGAGGTCGAAATGTGATTCCGGAAGTTGGAGCAGGTCCGTAATGTTGAATATGACTTGTGCGCAAAATTTGAGGTCAATCGGACGTGATTTGGTAGGTTTCGGCATCAGATGTAGAAGTTGACATTTCAAGTTCTTAAGGAATTGGATTTGAGTGCGATTCGTGATTTAGGCATTGTTTGATGTGATTTGAGGGCTCAAGCAAGCCCATGTCATGTTTTGGGACAGGTTGATATAATTGGACGGGGTCCCGGGGTCCTCGGGTGGATTCCGAGTGGTTAACAGATCAAAGTTGAAGTTGGAAAAGGGCTGAAGCTGCTGTCATATGGTGTAACCGCACCTGCGAGGCTTTGACCGCAGGTGCGGAGCCGCCGGTACGGCTTGGGCGCCGCAGGTGCGAGAGTGGTCATGCTTGGTTGGGGACCGCAGGTGCGATGGGTTTTACGCACCTGTGAAGCAGCAAGTGCGGATAGTGGGGCGCAAGTGCGATTTGGGTTGAAGTTGAGGAAAACCGCAGGTGCAGGAGATTTGGTCGCACCTGCGGGATCGCAGGTGCAGAGGAAGGACCACAGGTGGGGAAATCGACCTGTGCAGAGTGTTTTAAAACGAGAATTTTGTATTCATTGCCTTCATTTCTTCATGGTTTAGGCGATTTTGGAGAGCTTTTCAAGGGAGGTTTCACCAAGCATCAAGAGGTAAGTGATTCCTTCTCATTTCCAAGTTGAATACAAGATCATTACATGAGTTTGATATGGGAAATTACAGGAAAATTGGGGTTTTTGAAGAAAAACCTAGAAAGTGTAAAATTTGGATTTTAGCCACGAATTGAGCATCAATATTTGAGTAAATTATATATTTGAGTTAGTAAGGCCATGGGTAGAATGTATCTTCGAGAAATTTTGGATTCCGGGCACGTGGGCCCGAGGGCATTTTGTTCATTTCTCCGAGTGGGATTGGGAAAGTGTATAATCTGAATTTGTTGTGAGAATTAGGATGAATTTTCATTGCTTTGTCATTTATGTGGTAGTTTCGGAGCGGTATGCATCCGTTGGAGTCATCGGAAGGGCTTGGAAGCCGGTGTTGCAATTTCGGAGCGAGGTAAGTCTCCTTTCTAACTTTGTGAGGGGGAATCGTCCCCTTAAGTGAATTAAATCAGTATATGCTATTATCTTCAGGGGCTACGTACGCACGAGGTGACGGGAGTCCGTGCGTAGCTACTATTATGCCATGTTCGGGTAGCCTAGGACCCACTAGCATGCTTTATGTGTGTACCTGTAACCCTGCCTGTAATATTAAACTCCTGAGATGACCAGAACGTAATTGAATGTTTAAAAGAAAGTTATAGTTCATATTGTTAACCTTCTAAAAAGAGAATTGTTTCCGCTGTGAATATATATGTACCTGGAATGGGTTGTATCATGGAGTATCACTAAACTTGACAAATGAGTTTCAAAAACAATGATTTCAAAACCTATATTTCATGTGTCTTTTAATAAAGATTTTACCACTTTCCTGAGAAAAACTATTTTCTTGATAAAATACGAATTTATTATGTGGATATGTGTAACTTTGGGTGCCTAAGTCGCTTGAGTGATACGCGAGCAGGAAGACCCTGTATTTGTGTATGTATTCATATGAGCACCTGAGTCGCATGTATGATTCGCGAGCAGGCACCGTATTATTTTAACCACGTCGCATGATCGATTCGCGAGCGGGGCAGATAGATGCATTTATGGTTCGAGCCGGTCGGCTCCTCGGTAGTGCACAATTTATTATTGTTGGTCCGCGTCGTTCGACCCTTGGCATTGCCTGTGCATGATATTTGCTGCGTAGTTGCTATGATATTCTCCGAATTACTGGCCTGAAATGTTAAATTTTCGATTGAAATGACAAAGACTTAAAGTTATTTAAAACACTTTTGGAAGAAGATTTTCCTTCTGTTGATTTATTATTATTTGATTAAATCACCATGGTGATTAATTGTTAATATGACGAAGATATAAAGTGTTAAATAGGAATGAAATTAAAGGATGTTTAAATCCTATTTTATAAACTGCCTATGATAAAACCATGCTTAGTGTCACTCGTGAATATTCCAAAATTGACCTTTAGTAAGTGTCTAAATTGACCTCTCGTCACTACCTCTCTGAGGTTAGGCGGGTGACTTACTGAGTACACATTATTTTTGTACTCATGCGACACTTGTTGTGCATTTTATTGCACATGTACTTTCATAGCAGTGTGGAGGATTCAGAGACTTAGGCGAGCTGCATCATCCGGAGGCGATCCGCAGCTGACAAAGTTCCTTCAGACTGTATTTATTCATATTTTTCAATTTCCTTGTCCAAATGTATTTTGGACAGGCTTTTTAATGATTGTATAAATTCTTAGAAATTGCTTATGTACTTGTGACACCAGGTTCTGGGATATCTATTGGGATAATTGCTTAAGTGAAATCTTTAGATCACTGTTTTTAAATAACATAATTTTTTTGCTGTCGTATTTTAAATTTACGAAAATTTATTTATTTGAATTATGAAATGCAAGGAAAGGTAACGGTTTCGAAAATGTTAAAACATGAATGCATTTCAACTAATTAAGGATTTGGCGTGCCTGCTAGTGGTGTCCGACGCCATCACGACCTATGGATTTTGGGTCGTGACAACATGGTATCAGAGCCAGGTTCCCGTAGGTCTCACGAGTCATGAACAAGTCTAGTAGAGTCTTGCGGATCGGTACGGAGACGTCTGTACTTATCTTCGAGAGGCTACAGGGTTGTTAGGAGTACTTCCCTTCTTGATTCTTCATTGTGCGAGTTGATTCCTTTGAGGCTTATGCCTATGTTCATTCCTACTCAATCTTTTGCGTCGCGAAGTGCTTGCCATGGATCAGGATTTGAGGAATGGAAATGGTGCTGCGAATGTAATTCGAGATGCTTCCATGTATAAATGGTCGTGGTTATTGTTATGGCCCTGCGAAAGAGTAATATGTATTTCAGCTCAGTAGCTATGTTTCTGGGAGTCTTAAGGTTGTGCTCAGTTAGTGATGATGTTTGCAAGTGATCGTCGCGCAGTGTCGATACGATGATATAACATTTGCCCGTATGTTGGAAGAGATGAATGGTTTGCAGGGAGGTCTCCTCAGAGCGTGATTTCGAGATTTCAGTGCTTTTTTGCCGGCAGAGGAATGGCATTTTTGGTTATGAATGGTCCGATTGGGGTTCATAAGATAGTAAGACTTGGTGTCTTCAAGCGAGATAGGATATGCACCTGTGACGTGTAGTCGTTGTCATTGATCGAATAGAATGTGTTAAGTTTTTCGGTGCAATGGTTTCTTCAGTCGTGTGGGGTCAGAGTGTTGAGAAGAAGTATTGAAGAAAATGGTTGGCAGAGATCGTGAGGTGCGGTGGTTCAGTACCGGATAAGTGTTGATAACGAAGGCAGCTAGAGAAAGATAATCTTCGGAGAGGTTGAAGTCGTGTTGATCTGCTGGTGTGAGAGCTACAAAGAATGATCATGGAATGAGGCTAGGCGGTGGTTCCATTTCTAGGAGGCCAGGTGTAAGAAGCGGAAGTCGAGCAGTCACAAAGTGGGGGAGCGGCAGTACAACTTGGAATTTGAAGATATTTGTCACGCATTAATGGGTGTCCATGAGGAGCGTACGAACTAGTAAGTTGGTAAATGAATCAGGTCGTAGGATGGGGTATTGAGGTCGCAGAGAGCGTGCATTTCAGCGTCGCTGGGAGGTGTCCGCGAGTGATCTCCACAGACGGGTTGTCTTCTAGGGATATGTTAGCAATGGCGGGGTTGGCAGGTTCTATGAGGGGTCCTAGTGGCTAGTCGCTAGGAGATAGAATGTGTGAATGGTGCTAGAGAATGCGAGTATTTAGGGAGTGCTAACAAGAGAATTTGGAAGATTTGGATGGATCTGCTTAGCAAGATCATGTTATCAAAGGAGGAAGGATATCAGCAGGGTCTAGAGTGGTGCAAGGAGTAACTTCAGGTTAAGTGGGGGAGTCCCACCATCTGCAGTTGGGTTGTAAGATTGTCTTCGCATGAGGTTGAAGATGGTCGGCGTGTTGGCAAGTTATTTCAGCTAAGGAAAAAGGAGTAAAATGGTAATTGTGCGTGGGATTTGATGAATATGTGCAAAGGTTGGCCCTGTCGGATCAGGATTAGGCTTTGGAAGATTTAGAATTTATTCTTAAGTCATGGGCAAGTTGTAAGGATAGTGACTCAGTCACGTGTTTCATTGAAAAAGGTGTTCCTGTGCTATGAGAGCCTTGGGGTTGATTGTATTCAGGGCCAGTCAGAGTGGGTGACTCTGAATAGCGGTCCTAGTAAGTTCAAAAGTTAAGAATGCGGCAATTAAGGATTTCAGGCAGCAGTAAGATCGAGAATTGAGCTTTTGTAGAGTAATCTCTGAGAAAAACAAGGACGGTTGGAATGTTCTATGATATGTTTCAGCATGCAGGAGAATATTGAAGGAGTGAGAGAAATAAACTCCAGGTTGAAGAAAAGATTATCAGAAGGGTATGAGACGGGTGCAGGATTTGGGCAGCATAGTCTCGTGAGTCATGGTCACTCGGGATGAGTGAGGGTTGAGTTTTCTAGTTGAAGGAAGTTGTTATTATTCCTGAGGAAATTGATGATGATTAAAAGAAGATAGATTGATTAGCCATGGTTGAAATGGCACATTTGCGGCAGTGATCGGTTCCTTTGATGTGATTTGGTTATGCATGTGGTTTGTGCCAGTGTGTGCGGGGTTTGTCAACTGCCGTAACGGATTTTATGTGGGAGCATTTGAGTGGAACTGTCAGGTATAGGCGGACCCCGGAAGGGTTATGGTGGTATATACTACCACTTAAGATTTGCATGATTGGGTGATAATGGGAATTCACTCATGTGATGAGATGGTACTCTTGAATTAAGTCAAGTAAAAAGTTTCTATATGATGAAGTGTTCACCCTATTGGTGGTTCGAAAGTTATGATGGAATTCTTGCGCTACCTTATGTTGTTATGTTAAGTGCGGGAAGTAGTATGTAACTGGGAGTAAGAATCGAGATTTAGGTCAAATGTTTATAAGAATGTCATGAGCTCGAAAGAGCAAGACAAAGTGATTTGAAAGTTCAGAGTAAGCTGGTGTTATCTTCAGTATCACCTGAGATTGATATTCGGTGAAAGAGGCTTTGTACCCTGGTCATTGGTTCTTGATATGTTTTGCGGCCTTAGTGTGGTCGGTGTTATAGATGGGTAGACTTGTTGCCTTGTGCGGAAGGTCATGGAAGCATGAACGTGAACAGATTATATAAAGTGTGACATGTAGTCACTTGATGGATTTCAGATCTGGACTGAGTATAAAGAAGTGCAATATTTCTTAATTGATAATTTATGCCTGGAGGGCGTTCGGTTCAGTTGATTGTGGATTATGGGGTGTTAGTCCCGGTGATGATAGTTTTTCTTGTGTATTATGAGAAAAAGTGGGTTAATGTGGACCCAGGTAAAATCTAATAGCTTAGTTTGGTGAGCGAGGTGGCTCGATGTTTGTGGATGGATTTAAATATGATTATGGGCTCCGTGTGAACCAGGCATGTTCCTTTCAGTAGAGCGCTTTTCATGGGAAGGTATTATAACATCGGGTGTTGTTCCGTCTTCGTCGAATTCATGTGTTATTGTGATTGTGCCGTGTGAGTTGTGAAACGAGCTTGATAATTTCTTATGTGTTGAAGTCCCGCATAGCGGGGACGTTATGTGAGCAGGATAGCTCTTGAAATCCAGAGTGCATATATATATCGCACCTCAGTTGTGCTTGAGTTTTGTAGCCTATGGATTTATCAGTCTCCCCGGGATGGTATTATGCACTTAGCGTGCTTGTGATCAATATTTAGTAATTCGTAATGCTTAGCAAAGCAGCTCCGTATATATATATCTTTGTATGTAAATTTTATGTGTGGATCAGGTGGCACGTCGCCACGGTTATGTTATTTGGATCGGGTTGCACGGCGCAATAGCGTGATGATGAGAAGGGTTAAGATGTATTTATTTTCTTGTGATTTATTTCCTATTTTATGGTAAGAATTCATATTAATTGCGTGAGCTGAGTAGTTCCGTCCTGAGTCGTTTCTTATTATCATGTTCGAGTTATAGCCTATTGGCACGGTGTGGTATCATGTGAGGTTGTTGGTCATGTTGGGGTGGTTTGTTGTCTGAGCAGTTCATACTGGGTGAGACGAGATTATCGCATCAGGGATAAGTGCGATAAGGTTATGTGAAGTGTATATTAAAGAACAAATACCATCATTCAGGTTCATAACGAAAGTGACGATTCTAGTCAAGATGAGGTATTCAAGGATTTGTTAACTCTGCAATTGAGTGTGAATTTCTGCGCATTCCCTCCGTTGTGGTTCTATCGCCAACATTATGGCAGGATGTCTGTATAATTGTTAAGAGGTGCATCAGTGGGGGAGAATGTAACGACTCGACCGGTCGTTTTGAGTTCTAGCGCGTCGTTCAGCGGGTTGAAGTCGTGAGCAGCTCCGTTTCAGGTATTATGACCCGTGGGCGTGGTCGGAATTGAATTCCAGGAAGTTTAGAATTGATTTGGAAAGAAAATTCTCGTTTCAGAAGCCTTAAGTTGAAAAAATCAACTAAGATTGGAATTTTGAGTAAACAATCTCCGAATCAGGATTTGAAGGTTCCAGCAGGTTCATATGATGATTTCGGACGTGGGTGTATGTCTAGCTCGGGGTTTGGATAACCCGGGAGCGCTTCGGCGTATATTGTGGAAGTTAGTATTTTAGAAGGATTTTATGGTTTGGGCTCGAAGTGCATATCAGTGAGGTTGATGTCCGTTTGGGATTCCGAATTTGGGAATAGCTCCGTATGGTGATTCTGGAATTGGGAGTGCGATCGAAAGTGAACTCGGATGACCGTAGTTCATTTTGGGGTCATTTGGCTAAAGATAGAAATTTGAAGGTTTTAGAGAAATCCGATCGGTAGTGGAAGTTTTGATATCGAGGTCAGAATGCGATTCTGGAAGTTGGAGCAGGTCCGTAATGTTGAATATGACTTGTACGCAAAATTTGAGGTCAATCGGACGTGATTTGATAGGTTTCGGTATCGGATGTAGAAGTTGAAATTCTAAGTTCTTAAAGAATTGGATTTAAGTGCAATTCGTGATTTCGGCATTGTTTGATATGATTTGAGGGCTCGATAAAGTTCATGTCATGTTTTGGGACAGGTTGGTATAATTGGACGGGGTCCTGGGGGCCTCAGGTGGATTTCGGGTGGTTAACAGATCAAAGTTGAAGTTGGAAAAGGGCTGAAGCTGCTGTCATCTGGTGTAACCGCACCTGCGAGGCTTTGGCCGCAGGTGCGGCTTGGGCGCCGCAGGTGCGATAGTGGGCAGGCTTGGTTGGGGACCGCAGGTGCAATGGGTTTTATGCACCTGCAAAGCCGCAGGTGCGGACAGTGGGGCGCATGTGCGATTTGGGCTGAAGTTGAGGAAAACCGCAGGTGCGGGAGATTTGGTCTGCACCTACGGGATCGCAGGTGCGGAGGAAGGATCGCAGGTGCGGAAATCGACCTGGGCAGAGTGTTTTAAAATGAGAATTTTGGGTTCATTGCCTTCATTTCTTCATGATTTAGGCGATTTTGGAGAGCTTTTCAAGGGAGATTTCACCAAGCATTAAGAGGTAAGTGATTCCTTATCGTTTACAAGTTGAATACAAGATCATTACATGAGTTTGATATGGGAAATTGTGGGAAAATTGGGGTTTTTGAAGAAAAACCTAGAAAGTGTAAAATTTGGATTTTAGCCACGAATTGAGCATGAATATTTGAGTAAATTATATATTTGAGTTAGTAAGGACATGGGTAGAATGTATTTTCGAGAAATTTTTGATTCCGGGACGTGGGTCCGAGGGTTTTTTGGTCATTTCTCCGAGTGGGGTTGGGAAAGTATATAACCTTAATTTGTTGTAAGAATTAGGATGAATTTTCATTGCTTTGTCATTTATGTGGTAGTTTTGGAACGTTATGCGTCCGTTGGAGTCATCGGAACGGCTTGGAAGCCGGTGTTGGAATTTCGGATCGAGGTAAGTCTCCTTTCTAACTTTGTGAGGGGTAATCGTCGCCCTAGGTGTCAGTATATGCTATTATCTTCGGGGGCTACGTACGTACGAGGTAACGGGAGTCCGTGTGTAGTTACTATTATGCCATGTTCGGGTAGCCTAGGACCCACTAGCATGCTTTATGTGTGTACCTGTAACCCTGCCTGTAATATTAAACTGCTGAGATGACCAGAACGTAATTGAATGTTTAAAAGAATGCTAGAGTTCATATTGTTAACCTTCTAAAAAGAGAATTGTTTCCTCTGTGAATATATGTGTACCTGGACTGGGTTGTATCATGGAGTATCACTAAACTTGACAAATGAATTACAAAAATAAAGATTTCAAAAACCATATTTCATGTTTCTTTTAATAAAGTTTTTGCCACTTTCCTGAGAAAAACTGTTTTCTTGATAAAATACGAATTTATTATGTGGATATGTGTAACTTTGTGTGCATGAGTCACTTGAGTGATACGCGAGCAGGAAGACCCTGTATTTGGGTATGTATTCATATGAGCACCTGAGTCGCATCTATGATTCGCGAGCAGGCGCCGTATTATGTTAACCGCATCGCATGATCGATTCGCGAGCGGGGCAGATAAATGCATCTATGGTTCGAGCCGGTCGACCCCTCGGCAGTGCACAGTTTATTACTGAGTACACGTCGTTTTTGTACTCATACTACACTTGTTGTGAATTTTATTGCACAGGTACTTTCATAGCAGTTGATGATTCGGAGACTTATGCGAGCTGCATCATCCGGAGGTGATCCGCAGCTGACAGAGTCTCCTTCAGACTGTATTTATTCATATTTTTAAATTTCCTTGTCCAGTTGTATTCCAAACAAGCTTTGTAATAATTGTATAAATTCTTAAAAATTGCTCATGTACTTGTGACCCCGGGTTCTGGGATATGTATTGGGATAATTGCTTAAGTGAAATGTTTAGATCACTGTTTTTAAATAACATAATTTTATTTGCTGTCGTATTTTAAATTTACGAAAATTTATTTATTTGAATTATTAAATGCAAGGAAAGGTAACGGTTTCGAAAATGTTAAAACATGAATGCATTTCAACTAATTAAGGATTTGGCTTGCCTGACAGTGGTGTCCGGCGCCATCACGACCTATGAATTTTGGGTCGTGACTATATATATATATATTTGATTAACATGTTAATCAAATATAGAATAAATGTCACGACCCAAATTCCCAACTCTCGGGATCGTGATGGCGCCTAACACCATACTTGCTAGGCAAGCCAATGTTAGAAGGATTCAAAATTTAAAACAATTAAAATATAATACGAGGTATGATATCCAATAAATGAATCTAGAATAATATATGAAATAATGAACGAAACTCGAGCTAATACTAATATCTAACTACCTAGGGTCTGGAGTCACAATTCACGAACTACTAAAGAATACTACAAATATTTGGATGAAAGAAATATATATCTGTTCTAAATGAAATAAAACATTAATATAAATAATGTAGAGATGACTCTAGGAATCTGCGGACACCAGCAGATCTACCTCATTTTTTCGTACGAATTCTCCGCTACTACTTGATAACTCAACTCTGGCCGCAACCCGATCCCACATGTCCTCCCTTATTACTCCTTGTTGCAGCGTGCAACCCGCTCCCACCAGACAATCACATCTCTTTATTTGTAACAAAAGATTTCACAATTTAGGTCAAAGCCTTTCAAAATATTTATATCTCAACAATTGTAAGCAGAAAGTTGTACTATTCATTAACTTCATCAATTATCATTTCACAATGAAACTAACCGGAGTGTTTCGTAAAACACTGTGAACCAAGTCATCCCTTTTTGTACCATAATGAAGCCAAGGGATCAACTAACACTTCCAAATACGTGAAACAATATGTAACAACAAGTTGATGAAAACAAGTAGACATGGAGGTATCGAAATCACGAAAACAATCAAGATAGGAATATAGAGAATTGGATACGGGGAAGGGATCATGTTAAACAGATAATTTGGTGGTGCATAGATACTCGTCACCTCACCTATACACCACACACATGAAATTTCACATAGCATTTAAGTTGGGGATTCCTATTCCCTCAAGTCAATGTTAAACCAAACACTTACCTCAATTCTGCATGCCACTCACTGCTCAATCACAACCTTTCCTTTAGAATTTGCCTCTAACCCGCTCGAATCTAATCATAATTGGTTCAATATCATAATTATTGCTAAAGAAATTAACTTTAATGAAAAAATATGATTTTCCTACGTTCTCCTATCAAAATACAAAAATCGACCCCGGGTCCGCTTGGTCTAAACTCAAGGTTCGGGCCAAAACCTATTTATCCATTCTCCCCCGAGCCCAGATATATAATTGGTTTTGAAATCCGTCCTCAATTCGAGGTCTAAATTCCCAAATTTTGAAGTTCCTAAGTTCTACCCAAAAATCCCAAATTTTACTATGAAAGTTCTAGATTTTTGGTTGAAATCTTGTAAAAAGTTGTAAAGGATTGAAATAAAGTAGTTAGGAATCACTTACCTATGACTTGGAGAAGTTTGAGTCTTTGAAAAATTGCCTATGGAGGTTTAGGGTTTGAGAGAATTGAAAAATGGGTGAAAACCCCGTCTAAAATCCTACTTAAAAGGCTGCGGTTATCGCCAATGCGAATTGCTAACCCTTCAAAATTACTGTTGCCTTTGCATTTGCGACCTAAATGTCGCATTTGTAACTAGTGGGCTTGCTGGGCAGTCTTCGCAATTGCGAAGCCTGATCTCACAAGGCCTGGACAGACACCAGCTATGAAACTTTTCTAAGTGAAACCACTTCGTTGCCTATCTGAAACTCACCCGAGCCCTCGAGGATCCAAACCAAACATGCACTCAAGTCTAAAAACATCATACGGACTTGGTTGGGCGATCAAATCACAAATGTACTCGAATATTTCTTTTTCTGATCTAACTTATTCTATCGCTACTTTTGTACATTATGTACTTGACCTCTGCATTAGCCCTTCTTAAGAAGACTCCTCGCCCTCGCGCCATGGTCGGCTTAATCTTTGACCACGTCCATTTGCAGTTACTAAGTTCGGTATAAATTTCGACCAATACAGTTAGTCCCTCCGCTTGTTGAGGTCGTGTTCTTGGACGTCCTCAACAAGCAGACTCTGTCTGCGACTGTTCAGAAGAAATTTGGTTGTTGATGATTGGATCGAGTTGTCCGAGGTCGAACTGGCGGCGTGTTCAGCTGGGCTGCGATTGGTTTGGCTGACGCAGGATGACGTCATGGCCACGCGCGTCATTATTACGCGTCTTCCCCATGCAGTGTTTGTGCTTTTGCTGCTTTGATTTTTGTGCCATTGACGGCTCTTTGCCTCGATTATGGTGTACCCAACCCTATAAATGGAGGAGAGGGGATTCACTTTCTAAACTTTCAGCATTTCTTGCCTTGTATGCTTATTGTTCTTCTTTGAACTTCTTCTCTGATCTCCATTTCCGATTTCTTACAGCTTCTTCAATTTCAGTCCCAGGTCCTTTCCTGGTTTATATTTCCTTCCTCTGATTCCGTTGCACACCCTTACTACAAAAATATGTCAAATTACCCCAATATTCACGATTGAGTCTCCGATGCCACTCCATTATTGTTGGCCATTCCTCCCGGCGGTGAGGACCCCATGTTTGAGGAGGAAGAAAGCTTCCCTACCGTAGAGGAGGTGGTTCCTAAGAATCCTTCGATCAGAAATGACTTCTCAAAGGAACCTTTTCCCGCTCCTGCTCATGATATTTCTGAGACGGGGTCGTGTCAAATAGCCGACCTTCGGTCAAAATATCGTATTCCTTCTCACGTCGAGATTGTTCGGGTGGGAGGTGACATACTACTGGTTCACCGGCCCAGATATTGCTCTTTCTAAGTGTATCCATTCTTAGTTGGTTATTCTCTACCTCCCCCATTAGCGGAGGAGTTTTTCCTCTTTTACAATGTCTGCCCGGTGCAGCTCTCCCCTTATTTATACAAAGTTTTTCTGATGCTAGCGAAGTATGCAGAGTTGGCCGGTTGTGAGGTCAATATCCACCACCTGCTGCATCTATTTTGGCCCAGTTCTTATAGAGGCATACTGATACATCTGTGACATCGTGGGACCAAAGGTTTGGTGGTCGGGATGGATGATAAGGCGAACCGGCGATTCTTGCATAAATACTTCTTCATCAAGAACGAGCATCTAGTTGCGAATCCGACTGGATTCCCCGAGCAATGGAATTATAATCGTAAGTATCTTGCCATATGTCCATTATTTTCTCTTTTCTTCCTCTTCTTCTTTCATTCTCGACCCACTCACAGCTTCCCTGTTTTCAGCTGAGAGGCGTGCACCTTCCCTCGTCTTTGATATTGAAAATTGGGTGGCTTGCATGTTACCTCAGACTGTGGGAATTCGCGACTGGGCGTCCTTCCATAGGCGCTTTGGACCCAAGACCTCGTCCAGTAAGTGTTATTTATACCTTCCAACTTATTGCTGCTAACTATCTCTTTTTGATGCGACCTTCCTTTGGTGCTAGGTCGGCGAGTTTACAAAAAGGTGAAGGCTCCAGTGCTTGCATTTCGCCAGGCGGTGACCTCAACTGGGATGCAATTCACTCTAGAAGAGTCTGTACAAGGTCAGACTCAGGCTCTGCCAATGAGGGACTCCGCCCCTCAAGTTGTTGTCGTGCAGGATGAGATCTCTTCTGTGTCTATATTTCACCTCGTCGACGAGTCTTCTCATGGAAAAGAGGCATTACCGAGGAAAAGACGAATGGTGGAGACTAGGAAGGCCGTTGTCGCTGGCATTGAGCCGGAAAGAGTCATTGTTTTGGAAACGGAATTAGTGCCTATACAGACGCCGATGTCGTTTCTGCGGCAGGTGCCGCCATGGAGAAGGGGCCCTCTAAGGTTGAGGGCGTTCGTGGTAGTAGAGAGTTGTTGCGGGCTGCTGAAGGTGGCTCATCATCACCGGCTGGGAGATATAAAGTTGTTCCTATAGGGGTGATGACTCTAGCTCAGACATCGACCCTGAGGAGGTATGAAACTTTCTTGAGAGGGATACTCACGTGGAAATAAGGACGGAGGGTCCTAATCAGTATATAGTCATTCCTATGAGCTATAACCTCCTGGTCGACTCAGAGCAGGCGGCGCCGTCCTTGGCTCCTTTGTGTGCGGAGGCTGAAAATAGGACGTTGCTGACGCGGAACGATACGAACCTATTTTTAGGCAAATCGGGGATGGCCTTGCGGGTGAGTTTTTACTTCTTTCGTCTCAAGTTTATATGTTTCATAAGCGTTGTTTTACTCTGGCTGACCTGCTTTTTTTTTCACGTCAGACTCTCATCTTGGAGATCGAGCGCCACCGGCGAGAGGAGCAGAGGGTGATTCTCTACAAGAGGATGGAAAATCCAAGTATAGAGAGTATTGTACTAAGTATTAGAATATGGCTCAAATTGTTGGTGAGGACGGCTAGTTCCAAGTGTTGCATCGGTGAGATTAAGAAGTAGGACGAGGAACTGACGGAGAAGGATGAGGAGATCATGAGAGTCATGTACCGATGCAGCGTGTTGGAGGAAACACTGAGGTCTAAAGAGGATAAACTCGAATTGAGTAAAGGGGTGATGGCCGAGAATGCAGACCTCTAGGCGCATGTGGCGTCCTTAAAGGCCGAACTTCAACGAAGCGAGGCCAGGGTTGTCGACTTGAGGGAAGAGCTGAGTACTAGGGTCATAGAGCCGAATCTGGCTGAAAATACCAGGATGGCCGTCGTGGCGGAGGCAGCAGCTTTAGAGGGTGCCCTACGTGTTTGTAGGTCTGAACGGGCTATCGAGGTGGAGACGTCAGCGCTCAAGGTGGCGAGGTTGGAGGAGCGGGTCGAGAGTTTGGAGGTAGAGATATTTGGGCTGAATGAGAAGGTCATCACTTTAAAGGACGAGAAGGAGAAACAACAGGCCCAGCCGTCTACTTGAGGTAGAATATAAGTTAGCTCAAACGAGGTCGAGGTTTGATTGATTCGAGTGAGTCGAATATAAAGTAATTCGAGCGAGGTCGAATGTCAAATAATTCAAGCAAGGTCGAATATAAGATAATTCGATCGAGGTTGAATGTCAAATAATTTGAGCGAGGTCGAATGTAAAGTAATTCGAGCGAGTCGAATGTAAATTAATTCGAGCGAGGTCGAATGTCAAATAATTCGAGCGAGGTATAATGTAAAGTAATTCGAGCGAGTCGGAGGTCAAATAATTCGAGCGAGGTCGAATGTCAAATAATTCGAACGAGGTCGAATGTAAAGTAATTCAAGCGAGTCAAATGTCAATTAATTCGAGCGACATCGAATCTAAAGTAATTCGAGCGAGGTTGAATGTCAAATAATTTGAGCGAGGTCGAATGTAGAATGTAGAACGATTTGGTGGAGTTGTGCAAGAATGTTGCATGACACTTTGTTTATTAATTCACTGGAGAATATTACATGTTTCTGTTTGTTCCATACATAAATTTGAGAAGTTCTGGTCTACCTAATCCTGTCATCGCTCGGCCCGGAGAAGTAGTCGATGGGCGGTGATGAATTTTGTACTTGAACTTCGAGACGTCCCCTTCGTTGCCTCTTTAAAAACCTCTCTGATAAAACACAATTGGGATAAAATCCGGGTGAGGGAAAAAGAGTACCACTTAGAGGACGTCCATTCTCAGAAGTTGATGTATTTGAGGTGGGCGACGTTCCAATTGTTTGGTATTAGTTTTCCCTCCATTGTTTCAAGTTGGAATGACCCTTTGTTTGCTGTTGCAGTGATTTTGTATGGCCCTTCCCAATGGGTTCCTTGTTTACCTTCTCTTGGGTCTTTGGTCGCCTGTGTTTTGGCCTTGAGTACATAGTCCCTGACTTTGAGTGGCCCTACTTTATCCTTTTTGTTGTAATACCGTTCTGCTTGCTATTTATGGGCTATCATTCTTATGTAAGCCATGTCTCTTCCCTCTTCCTCTTCGTCGAGGTCTTGCTTTCTGTTCTCGTCGTTGTTCGGTCCGCTCTCGTTGAAGTAACTCACACTTGGTTCCCCGACCTTGACTGGTATCACTGCCTTAGTCCCATAGACTAGTGAATATGGCTCATGTGCTTGTTTTTGGCGTGGTGCGGTATGCCCATAGCACTTCTGGTAGTAGTTCCGACCATAGTTCCTTGGCGTCATCGAGTTTATTCTTCATGATGTTTAGTATTATTTTGTTGGAGCATTCGGCTTAGCCATTGCCTGCAGGGTGATATGGCGTGGAGATGATTCGCTTGATGTGCCATTTTTCGAAGAATTCAGTGGTCTTTTTACCAGTGAACTAAGGTCCGTTGTCACATCTGATTTCTTTGGGGATGCCGAAGCGGCATATGATGTTCCTCCATATGAATGTAATAACTTCATGCTCGCGTATTTGGGCGAATTCGCCTGCTTCTTCCCATTTGGAAAAGTAGTCAGTTAAAACCAAAAGGAAATGCACATTACCTCGTCCCGCTGGAAGTGGTCCAACGATTTCCATTCCCCATTTGATGAATGAACATGGTGATGTGACCGAGTGGAGGTGCTCGCCCGCTTGATGTATCATAGGAGCATATTTCTGGCATTTCTCTCACTTCCTGACGAAGTCAGCGACTTCTTTCTTCATGGTGGGCCAATAATAGCCTGCTCGTATGAAGCATCTGACGAGGGCTCGATTGCCGGTATGGGCACCACAGTGGCATTCGTGTACTTCCTCGAGGATGCGTCTTGTTTGGTTTGTCCCTAGGCATTTGTTACATCCTGTGAGTTTAACAACACTGACACTGTTATATATGTTTGATATGGTATTTTGAGTGGAACATTTTTGTAAAAAGTTTGAAAAATATGATTTTATATAGTTATTAATATTAGTACTTCTGAATATGCTTTAAATTATACAAATAATATGATATTTTCTTTATTGTAAAGATAGAAATTATTTTCTCACAAGAAAAGAATGTTATCTTTTTACCATTATAAGAACTAAGGGTACGAAAATTTGTACTCTTTATATGAGATTAGGAAAATTAGAAGTTGAGAAAATAAATGCATGTTTTTACATGGATGTTTTAATGAAATAATAGTATGTGTATTGATTTTATATGGTACCACATGACCATAATAGTAAGGTGAATAGAGTGTTAAAATGAGTAGTATTTTAAGTAATTTAAGATAATTCTTAATTATGTTGATAATCGGGTAATTAATTATTTTAAGTGGGAAATTAATTAAAAGTTTGGATAAGACCTACAAGGTCTAATGTGGAAGCCCCTCCCTTTCAAATTAATGACTCTTAAACTCATGTACCTTGGTGGCACTTGTCTCGACCCAAAATCCATAAGGTCGTGATGGCGCCGGACACCATTTTCGGGCAAGCCAATCATTAAATAGTTAAGTTAGATTTCCTGTTTTTAACATTTTTGAAATCATTATCTTTCACTTTACTACATGATAACTGGATAAAATCCACTAAGTAAATACGACATTTTAATCTTCCATTTTTATAAAATGCATCCCAAACACATCCCAGAACCCGGTGTCACAAGTGCATGAGCAAATTCTAAGAATTTGACAAATACTACAAGCTTGTCCGAAATACAAATTTGAAAAGGCATTTAAACTGGAAATAAATACAATATGAGGGAGACTCTGTCAGCTGCGGATCGCCTTCGGATGATGCAGCTCGCCTAAGTCTCCAACCAGCCACGTCGATGTGAAAGTACATGTGCAATAAAAATGTACAGCAAGTGTAGCATGAGTACGAAGACAACGTGTACTTAGTAAGTCGCCCGCCTAACCTCAGAGAGGTAGTGACGAGAGGTCGAATTAGACACTCACTAAGGTCAAACAAATTAATTTATCACAATATGATATCAGTAATAGGCATACGAGGATGATAAAACAGTAAGCATTACGGATAACTAAAATTCAAATAAATACTGAAAGTAAATAAATAGTTACTACTTCCTCATTTTCTCCCAAATTTCTTAAATAAATAATTACTTCTTTATTTTCCCCCAAATATCTTGTCACTTCAAAATTCATGAAAAACATTTAACAATTTAGCATGCGCATACGGGATAAGGACACCTAGCCTGAGCCATAAAAGTAATCATGTTTGTGCACTGCCGAGGGTCGAACGGCCCGTACCATAAGTGCACCTTTCAACAAAATAATCATGTCTATGCACTGCCGAGAATCGAACGGGCCGTACCATAAGTGCATCTTTCAATAAAATAATCATATTTATGCACTGCCGAGGGTCGAACGACCCATACCATAAGTGCATTTTTTAATCCGCTGTGGTGTACGGCCCACTCCATGAGAGTGGGGGAAATAACACTCTGCTCGCGTAATGTAAATTGCGAAGCGGTCACATCAGTCATGCACAATCAACAGTCCACCCAAACTACATCGGGAAAACAAATACTCAAGTTTCTGAAAAATTTCTCTTTTATATATCACAAAAATTAGTGTTTAAATATTTTCTCGCAATTCATTTGTCAAGTTTAATAATATTCAATAATATCACCTTATCAGGTATACAATTATCCGCGGAGAAGTCAATTCTCTTTCTAAGTTATTAAAAAAGGTACACTCTAGCATTCGTAGGAAATAAGTTACAAATTCAATAACATTATCAGTCTAATATTATTGGTAGGATCACATGAACAACACGTAAGGCATGCTAGTGGGTCCTAGACTACCCAGACATGGCATAATAATAACTACGCATGGACTCCCGTCACCTCGTGCGTATGTATCCCCCGAAGATAGTAGCACATACTTAATTAGTTCACCTAGGGGGACAATTCCCACTCACAAAGTTATAAAGGAGACTTACCTCGCTCCGAAATTCCATAACCGGCTTCCAAACCCTTCCGACGACTCCAATTGATGCCCAACGCCCCAAAACTATTCAAATAATGGGCAAACCAATAAAAATTCACCCTAATACTTGTAACAATTCAAATTATATAAGTTCCCAACTCCGCTCGAAAAGTTGACCAAAATGCCCTCAGACCCACATGCCCGGATTTCAAAATTTCTCGAAGATAAATTCTACCCATAGCTTTACTAACTCAAATATACAATTTTCTCTAATTTTCATGCTCAAATTCATGGTAAAATCCAAAATTCCAAATTCTAGGTCTTCCCCAAAATTCTCAAATTTATACTAATTTTTCATGTCTAAATCCATGTAAGGTCACATATTTAACTCAAAAATAGGAAGAAATCACTTCCCTAGTGTTGCTTGGTGAAAATCCCTCCTTGAACTCTCCAAAATCGTCCAAGCCAAATGAAAGAAATGAAAGAAATGGGCCAAAACTCGTGTTTAAAACAATCTGCCCAGTGTTCATCGAGTTGTACCTTGCACTGTGCAGGTTGTACATCCTATTACAATTTTCCCTTGTTGTATACCTTCTATTAAAACGCCCATAACTCCTTGTAGAAATATTCAAATGACAAAAAGTTTGAAGATTTAGAAACTATACTCAAAGATCTTTAATTTGATAGGTTTACACCATATAACTCTTTATATATTCTGAGATATGAGCTTCTAAAGATGGCTCCATGCATCAGTAAATTCTGTCGAAACTGCTTCACCAGCCATCTTCAATCGATCACAACGTTTTGATAAAATGTTCAAATCATGAATGGTTTAACTTTCTTGAAACCAGAATGCAAGGATACAACTTTTATGTTTTGAAAATGTTAAAATTCCTTATAGATTTTGATATATATGCTTCCAAAATTAGCTCTTCGATGCATCAATTGGTGTTCAAAACAGATTTGCAGCAGAAATTTCAACAGCTATTTTGGCCTGAAATCCATTCCGTTAGCCTTCCGAAATCCACTCGAGGCCCTCGGGAGCTTAAGCAATTATACCAACATGTCCCAAAACATGATACGAACTCGCTCGAGGCCTCAAATTACATCAAAAACGTCGAAATCATGAATCGCACTCCAATTCAAGCTTTATGAACTTTGAAATTTCAAACTTCCACATCTGATGCCGAAACCTATCAAATCACGTCCGATTGACCCCAAATTTTGTACACAAGTCATATTTGACATTACAGACCTGCTCCAACTTCTGGAATCACATTCCGAACCCGATATCAAAATTTCCACTTCCGGTCCGATTTCTAAAAAACCTTCAATTTTCTATCTTTAGCCAAGTGACTTCAAAATGACCTACGGGCATCCGAATTCACTTCCGATCGCGCTACCAACTCCAGAATCACCATACGGAGCTATTCCTAGGCTCAGAATCCCAAACGGACATCAATATCACTGAAATGCGCTTCAATCCAAACTTAGGAAATTTCTTCAAAAATGCTGACTTCCATAATATACGCCGAAACGCTCCCGGGTTATCCAAAGCCCGATACGGAAATACGCCCAAGTCTGAAATTATCATACGAACCGGCAAGAACCTTCAAATCCTAATTCGGAGATTGTTTACTCAAAATTCCAATCTTAGTTGATTCTTCCAACTTAAGGCTTCTGAATTGAGAATTTTCTTCCTAAATTGACTCCAAACTTCCTGAAATTCAGTTCCGACCACACCTACAAGTCATAATACCCGAAACGAAGCTGCTCATTACTTCAAATCACTGAACGACGTGCTAGATCTCAAAACAACCGGTCTGGTCATTACAACACTAAGGTGTATGATGAGTCATAACACCTATATGACTTTGCTTACATGTTGGAGGACCATGAATAACACATAAGTTTTCTTTGAATAATTTCCTTTGTCTTGGTTTTCTTTAATGATCATGAAATCTTTGTCTTGGTTTCTTTATTGGTAATGAAATTGGAGGAATTTTGGAGATACATGACAGAAGAATTCCGAAAGGAATTGTTTGGTGATGTGGATATGGAGAGCATATTAGTCAGATAAGAAATAACGTGCTACGATATCAAGAATATCTTAAGGATTTTTCGCTACTTCGATCCGCCGTTACGTGTTTTGTTGTAATCAACATGTGTTATAGGAATTGTTAAGAGAACCGACTCAGGTATGTTAAGGTTATCTCTTATTATTTTTGGCATGATCCAAGCAATGATACATAAACGAAATCATATTCCATAAGTGGTTCTACTCTTAGCAGTTAAGGATATCTCCGTTATTCATTCCTATAAAGTGGTATTCAAGCATGCCTAAATATGTTCCTAAGTCCTTATTGAGGTATATGATAGAGATGTTAATGTTCATAATATAGTAATACATGCATCTTCATGCATATGCATTTACCACCGAGCTACGACCGGTTGGGCAGTTACATATTTACCATCATGCTATGGCCGGTTGGGCAGTCTTGTATATTCATTTACCACCGTGCTACGACCGGTCGAGAAGACATACATTTACCATCGGGCCACGTGTTGGGCCGTTATGTATCATTATTTACCACCGGTTGGGCAGTCATACATTTACCACTGTGCGAAGGCCGGTCGGGCAGTTACCACTGATCAGTTGGGCATTCATGCATCATATGATATGGATAATAGTCTCAAAGAGAATCATTGTATATATATGAGTATAATAAGTATGCATATACGGTGGAACTTCAGAGATTCAGGTTGCTTCTTATATGTCTTTAATTAATGTGGACTTATTGTTATGTTTCAGTTCTGCCTGAATACTCCGTACATTATTCGTACTGACGTCCTTTATTGGGAATGCTGCATTCATGCCTGCAGGTATAGATAATCAGTTTGACGAGCCCTCATAGTAGACGAGATTGGCATTCAAAAAAGGATCGATAAGACTTCACCTCATTCGGAGTGCAGCTAAGTCTATGAGTGATCGTGTCAGAGTTTTGCAAAAGACTTATGTGTGGGCTGATATCCTGTCCCATTTGATGTCAAAGAATCTTAGAGGCTTTGTAGAAAGAGTTTCATTTTGTACAGTATGTCAGAGGCCTTGACGGCCCATATGTATTCATGTTTTAAGAAAATTATTCAGTAATACAGTGTCTTCCCACTTACAGTTGTACATTAGGAGTTGTGACTATGTGGGCCTATGATAGTTACAAAAGGAATGAGTTCAGCTAACTCAACCTATGTATGTTCTAGTTTTGATAGAATGATCATGAGTTACAGAGTGGTTCGCTCAGGCCAGTACGGCATCGGGTGCCTGCCACGTCTCCCCAGGTTTGGGGCGTGACAAAATGGTATCAGAGCAGGTAGTGTCCTAGGGAGTCCACAAAGTCGTGCCTAATAGAGTCTCACTTATGGGTGTGTTGCGCGCCACATTTATAATTGAGGGGGGAAGGATGTTGCATCCCGTGAGTTTAACAACATTTACACTGTTATATACATTTGATATGGTATTTTGAGTGGAACATTTTTGCAAAAAGTTTGAAAAATATAATTTTATATAGTTATTAATATTACTACTTCCGAATATGCTTTAAATTATACAAATAATATGAGATTTTCTTTATTGTAAAGATAGAAATTATTTTCTCACAAGAAAACAAGGTTATCTTTTTACCATTTTAAGAATTAAGCGTACAAAAATTTACACTCTTTATATGAGATTTGAAAATTAGAAGTTTAGAAAATATGTGTATTTTTTTTACATGGATGTTTTAATGAAATAATAGTGTATGCATTGATTTTATATGGTACCACATGACCATAATAGTAAGGTATATAAAATGTGTTAAAAGTAAGTAGTATTTTAAGTAATTTGAGATAATTCTTAATTATGTGGATAATCCGGTAATTAATGGTTTTTAGTGAAAAATTAATTAAAAGTTTGGATAAGACCTACAAGGTCTAACGTGGCAGTCCCTCCCTTTGAAATTAATGACTCTTAATGTCATGTACCTTGGTGGCACTAAGGTGTATGATGAGTCATAACACCTATATGACTTTGTTTACACGCTGGAGGACCATGAATAACACATAAGTTATCTTTGAATAATTTCCTTTGTCTTGGCTTTCTTTAATGATAATGAACCCTTTGTCTTGGTTTCTTTATTGGTAATGAAATTGGAGGAATTTTGGAGATACATGACAGAAGAATGCCGAAAGGAATTGATTGATAATGTAGTGTATGGAGTGAATATTAGTCGGATAAAAAATAATGTTCTATGATATCAAGAATATCTTAAGGATTTTTCGCTACTTCGATCTGTCGTTACATGTTTTATCAAAATCAACGTGTGTTAGAGGGATTGTTAAGAGAACCGGCTAAGGTATGTTAAGGCTATCCCTTCTTTATTTTGGCATGATCCAATCAACGATACGTAAACGAAATCCTATTCCGTTAGTAGTTCTACTCTTAGCAGTTAAGGATATCTACGTTATTCATTGCTATAAAGTGATATTCAAGCATGCCTAAATATGTTCCTAAGTCCCTATTGAGGTATATGATAGAGATGTTAATGTTCATAATATATTAATACATGCATCTTCATGCATATGCATTTACCACCGAGCTACAAACAGTTACATATTTACCATCATGTTATGGCCGGTTGGGCAGTCTTGCATATTCATTTACCACCGTGCTACGACCGGTCGGGAAGACATGCATTTACCATCGGGCTACGACTGGTCGGGCAGTTACCACGTGTTGGGTCGTTATGTATCATTGTTTACCACCGGTTGGGCAGTCATACATATATCACAGTGCGAAGTCCGATCAGGCCGTTATCACTGATAAGTTGGGCACTCATGCATCATATGATATGGATAATAGTCTTAAAGAGAAGAATTGTATATATATGAGTATAATAAGTATGCATATACGGTGGCACTTCAGAGATTCATGTTGCTTCTTATATATCTTTAATTAATGTTGACTTATTGTTATGTTTCACTTCTACCTTACATACTCAGTACATTATTCGTACTGACGTCCTTTTGTTGGGGCATTGCATTCATGCCTGCAGGTATAGATAATCAGTTTGATGAGCCCTCATAGTAGACGAGATTGGAATTCATCAAAGGATCGGTAAGACTCCACCTCATTCGGAGTGCAGCCGAGTCTATGAGTGATCGTGTCAGAGTTTTGCTAAAGACTTATGGGTAGGTCGGTACCCTGTCCCATTTGATGTCAAATAATCTTAGAGGCTTTGTAGATAGAGGTTCGTTTTGTACAGTATGTCAGAGGCCTTGACGGCCCATATGTAGTCATGTTTTAAGAAAAATAATTCAATGATACAGTGTTTTCCCACTTATAGTTGTATATTAGGAGTTGTGACCATGTGGGCCTATGATAGTTACAAAAGGAATGAGTTCAACTAACTCAACCTATGTATGTTCTAGTTTTGGTCGAACGATCATGAGTTACAGAGTGGTTCGCTCGGGCCAGCACGTCACCGGGTTTCAGCCATGCCTCTCCAGGTTTGGGGCATAATAGCATTTTTCCAAGGGACCGCCAAATATTCTTTTGTATAGGTCGTGGTTGATGATTTTGTATATGGACGATTGTATTCGAAGCTTTTTGACTTCTTTTTTGTCTTATAGTATTCCCTCCTGCTAATATCTTATAATATGGTTGCGCCAGTCCCAAGTTAAATTTACATAGTGTACCTCAAGTTGGTCTATTGCGGAGTGGAGGAGGGTAACCACGTTTTCATTTCCATTTATGTTTTTGGTTGCTACTGCTTATTTGGCGAGGTCATCTGCCACGATGTTTTGTGCTCGAGATATCTGGTCGAGTTAACATTCGTCGAATTTCGGCATTAGTTTATGAATTTCTGTCTGGTACTTTTGTAGCCTCTGCTCTTTGATTTGGAAAGTCCCTGTGACTTGGTTGACAACGAGTTGTGAGTCGCATCAGAGGAATACTCGTCGTGCTCCATACTTGAGAGCTAGCTTTAGTCCTGCAATTACAGCCTCGTACTCGGCCTCATTGTTAGTCATATCGGAGCACCATATGGACTAGCGGGTGACTTTGCTTGTTGGGACCTCGAGCACGAGTCCTAGTCCAGATCCTGACGTGTTGGAAGAGCCATCGGTGTATAGGACCTATCGGTCGGGTGACCTGGTAGAGGTAGGAAATGTTTCCTGCTCGACCTCAGGCATTAGTTTGGTACTGAAATCGGTGACGAAGTCGGCGAGTACCTACGATTTTACCGTTGTTCGCAGCTGATATGTTATATTGTGCTTGCTCAATTCTATGGCCCACTTGGTCAATCTCCCCGACAGATCGGGTTTATGTAGGATACTACTTAGGGGGAAGGTCGTGACCACCGATGCCATGCCAGCCCTCCTCCTTCTGCAGATTTGGACTATGGTCCGCAAAAGCAAGACAGCAGGTGCGGTCCACGCGCCGCAGGTGCGAAACTGACTGGAGATAGTGGGTTGTTTTTAAAAACGGGACTTAGGCTTATTTGGGACCATTTATCATATCCTTGGGCGATTTGGGAGCTTCCAAAGAGGGGATTTCAACTTAGCATTTCAGAGATAAGTTATTCCAACTTGTTGTGAGTTTAATACTTGATTTTTGGGTAGATTAATACATAAAGATTAGTGAAAATTATGGGTTTAGGGTAAAACCTAGGGTTTTGATAAAAATGGCATTTAACCACGAAATTTGTTATGGAATCTAGTAAAAATCATATGTTATTGATCCTTAGGTTATGGGTAACAACTTTCTTTAAGAATTTCCAAACTCCGAGCATGCGAACCCGAGGGTGAATTTTAGGAACCTTACAAATTGGCTTGGGTAACCACTTAAATGGTGGAATTATGAACTTTTGAGCATAGATTGACTAGTTTATGTAATTTTTGGCTAGTTTCGAGTAGTTGGGCGTCAAATTTTGAGGTTTGAGCGCATTCTTGAATCGGGAAGTAGGCTTTCTAGGAGATAAGTCTCCTTTCTAACCTTGTAAGAGGAATTGTCCCCATAGGTGAAATAATTGATTATGTGCTACTATTTGTGAGGGCTACGTACGCACGAGGTGACGAGCGTCCGTGCGTAACTACTATTGTACTGAGGTCCGGGTAGTCTAGGATCCGAAAGCATGATGTAATTGCATTATTTGTAACCTCATTGACAATTTAAATTGCTTAAGTCACATCAAACTAGTAAATGAATTTCTAAATAAGATAAACTTTGTTTATTTCTGAGTCGTGAAAAGAGAATTGACTTTCCCTTGGATAAGTGCTTCCTAATAAAGTATGGATTGACCGTTTGAATGTGTGTATCTATGAGTACTTGTGTCGCATGTGTGATTCGCGAGTGGGGTAAATCTATTATTTATAATTAACCGCGTCACACATATGATTCACGAGTGGGGTAGTAGATTCATCTATGGTTCGCGTCGTTCGACCCTTCGGCAGTGCACATTTACTTTCTGTTGGACCGGGCCGTACGTCCTCGACATATTATGCGCATGATAATTACTTGGTATTTTCGTGTGATTGCAAAACTGTTAAGAAGGCCCTGAAGAATAAAGTAGAAATATGTTTGATAGGGATTGATACATAAAAGTATCTGTGAAAAGATTTGTCATTTCTTGTCTTTATTGATATTCATCTTTGATAATTATGCTTAGCCTTATATTTGAATAAATTGTTTGACCCTAGTAAGTGTCAAGTCAACCTCTTGTTACTACTTCTTCGAGATTAGACTGGATACTTAATGGGTACACAATGTTTATGTACTCATGCTACGCTTCTGTACTTAATTGTACAAGTTCTGAGGCAGGTGCATCTTGTTATCAGTCTGGAGCACGTCCTTGCTTTCAAGAGATCAGAGATTCCACAGTGAGCTTCTTCTCTTGATGTTGTTCAGCAGCATGTTGGAGTCTTTCCCTTTTGTTATTCTTTCTATATCCTCTCAGACAATAGGATAGACGTGTTCTTTGATCCCCTCTAGTAGATGCATGTATACTTGTGACACCAGTTCCTGGCACACACACATTGGTAGACTATTCTTTTGGAAATATAACTATTTAAATTTAACTTCTTGATCATTGAAATTAAATTTTCCTTTGGTATTTTGACATTTTTTCATGCTTGTGACAAGAACTCGAGTATTGTTAATAAAGTTTTATAAAATTTAATGGAATTCACTATACTAATTGTGTTGGCTTGCCTAACATCAGCATTGGGCGCCATCGCGACCTAGATTAGGATTTGGGTCGTGACAACATGGTATCAGAGATCTAGGTTCACATCGGTCTAAAGAGTAGTGGGAAAACCCAATAGAGTCTTGTGGATCGGTACAGAGACGTATGTATTTATCTTCGGGAGTCTATAGGGTGTTCAGAAATCTCCATTTATTCATCTTCTGTCGTGCAGTTGATATTATATTAAATATCATTCTTATATTCTCTCACATATGGTAAGGACACGCACAACCAAATTTCCAAACCCGAGAGGGGCCTCTCCCCCGGTTGCTAAAGGCCGAGGCAGAGGCCGGGGGAGGGCACTGGCCCGAGGTAGGGGACGGGGGCATCCTAGAGCTACCCCAGTTGCACCACCAGCAGAGGAACCTATCATTAAGAAGCAGGGCGAGGTGCCCGTGGCAGATTTCATGACACCACTAGGCTTTCAGGAGGTCATGGGCCATATGATGCGGTTCATGGACACTATGACCCAGGCTGGTTTATTTCCAGCGGACCCGACCATATCTCAGGCGGGAAGGGGAGCACAGACCCCTACTGCCCTGGCCCCAGGACATGCAGCTGCGGTTTATCAGACTCTGGGTACCCTACCCACGAGCGGGGCCCGTCCAGTTGCAACAATAGCACCTGAGCCCCGACCAGTTGCGGACGACGATCTGCGGAAGTTATTAAATAGATGGAATAGACTTCACCCTCCTGTCTTCGGAGGCAAGCGTCATGAGGATGCTCAGGATTTTATTGATAGGTGCAGGGACAGACTGCACAACATGAGGATACTGGATTCCATCGGGTTGACTTCACCACTTTCCAGCTAGAAGGTAGGGCCCGTAGATGATGGCAGTCTTATGTTCTTGGTAGGCCAGTGGATTCTCCTCCCATCACCTGGGAGCATTTCACTCAGTTATTCCTGGACATGTATATCCCACCCTTTGAGAGGGAAGAGTTGCGGTACCCATTCGAGCAGCTTGAGCAAGGTCAGATGTCAGTGACCGACTACGAGGCGAGGTTTTCTAAGTTGTCTCGTCACACACTTATGATACTTCCTGCTGACGCAGAGAGAGTGCGGAGATTTGTAGTAAGGTTTCACTCTAGTATTAGGGCCAGCATGGACCAAGAGGTGCAGATGGGGACTCCTTATTAGCTAGTAGTCGAGATCGCCCGCAGGATTGAGGGCTATCGTCTGAGGGGTAGAGAACAGGGGCAGATGGATAAGAGAGATATGTTTTCTCGAGATTTTAGAGGTGCTCCGGTTAGGGGTAGAGGTCAGTTTAGGAGGGGCGAGACCAGCAGGCCCCATATTCAGCACCATTACTACCTCCTCGATGTGCTCTAGTGAGACCCTATTTCAGCGCGATGTCGGAGAGTTCTTATCGACCACCAGCCATTCGGCGTTCCTCTGGCAGGTATTTTGGTCATCAGGATTATTCCAACGCCTATTCAGTGCCATGCCAGAGAGTTCATATTGTCCCCCAGCAATTCAGGGTTCCTCTAGTGGGTATTCCGGCCACTAGGGCCAGTCATCAGGGTAGTAGTCCATGGTGCCGAGAGGTTGTTATGAGTGCGGAGATCCAGTTCACATAAAGAGGACTTGTCTCAAACTTTGGGGCAAGGCAGTGCAGCAGGGCCATCAGCCTATGATTTTAGCACCAGCAGTCCGTCCACCTAGAGGTAGAGGACAGGTGGGTAAGGGTCGTCCTAGAGGTGGAGGCCAGACAGGGGGAGCTCAACTAGTTTCTATTCAGTCGGGTGGAGGCCAGCCAGCCGATGCTCTATCCAGATTCTATGCTTTTCCGGCCAGAACGGATGCATTGGCCTCAGACGCCGTTATCACATGTATTATCTCCGTTTGCTGTAGAGAGGCTTAAGTATTATTTGATCCGGGGTCTACTTATTCATATGTATCATCTGTGTTTGCTCATTTCCTAGATGTTCCTCGTGAGTCTTTGGGTACTCCTGTTTATGTGTCCAATCCGGTGGGCGATTCTGTGGTTGTGGACCGGATTTATCGTCCTTGTGTGGTCGCATTTTGTGGGTTCGAGACCAAGGCGAACCTTTTGTTACTTGATATGACCGACTTTGAGGTCATCTTGGGTATGTACTGGTTATCTCCTTATCACGCCATCTTAGATAGCCATGCCAAGACTATTACATTAGCCATGCTTGAGTTGTCGAGGTTGGAGTGGCGAGGTTCATCGGTTAGTGCAGCTAGTCGGGTTATTTTTTTCTGAAGGCTCGACGTCTGGTCGAGAAGGATTATTTGGCTTATCTCCCTTATGTGTGATACACCACCGTGGAGTCTCCGACGATTGATTCAGTGCCAATAGTTCGAGATTTCGCTGATGTGCTTCATTCTGACCTCCCAGGCCCACCGCCAGAGCGTGATATCGATTTATGTATTGACTTGGCTCGAGGCACCCAGCCTATATCCATTCCACTGTACCGTATGGATCCGAAGGAATTGAAATAATTGAAAGAACAACTTGAGGATTTGCTAGTTAAGGGGTTTATCAGACTGAGTGTATCGCCTTGGGGTGCTCTGGTGTTATTTGTGAAGAAGAAGGATGGAACTATGAGGATGTGTATTGAATACCGCCAGTTGAACAAAGTTACCATAAAAAACAAGTACCCGTTGCCGCGCATCAATGATTAGTTTGACCAGTTGCAGGGTGCTAGGGTGTTTTCTAAGATTGACTTGAGATTGGGGTATCATCAGCTGAGGATCCGGGACTCGAAAGTTCTGAAGACTGCCTTCCGTGATAGATATGGTCAATATGAGTTCCCGGTGATTTCCTTTGGCTTGACTAATGCCCCAGCAGCGTTTGTGGATTTGATGAACAGGGTGTCCAGGCCTTATATTGATTCCTTTGTCATTGTCTTCATTGATGACACCTTGATCTACTCACGTAGCCTGGGGGAGCACGAGAAACATTTGAGAGTAGTGCTCCAGACCTTACGGGAAAAAAAGTTGTATGCTAAGTTCTCCAAGTGTGAGTTTTGGTTAGATTCGGTAGAATTCTAGGGACATGTGGTGTCTAGAGAGGGTATCAAGGTGGATCCTAAGAATATTGAGGCAGTTCAGAATTGGCCACGCCCTACTTCAACTACCGAGATTAGGAGTTTCTTGGGATTGGTAGGTTATTATCGTCGGGTTGTGGAGGTATTTTCATCCATTGCAGCCCCTCTGACTAGATTGACCTAAAAGGGTGCCCCGTTCCGATGGTCCGACGAGTGCGAGGCGAGCTTTCAAAAGCTCAAGTCAGCTTTAACCACATCACCAGTTCTAGCGTTGCCTTCTGGTTCAGAGATGTATACAGTTTATTGTGACGCTTCACACATTGGCTTAGGATGTGTATTGATGCAGCAGGGACGAGTTATTGCATATGCTTCCCGTCAGTTGAAGATTCATGAGAAGAACTACCCCGTGCACGATTTGGAGTTGGCAGCGATTGTTCATGCTCTTAAGATTTGGAGGCATTACTTGTATGGAGTGTCTTGTAAGGTTTATACAGACCACCGCAGTTTACAGCACCTGTTCAAGCAAAAGGGACCTTAATTTAAGGCAGCGTAGGTGGCTTGAGTTACTGAACGATTATGATATCACCATTCTTTATCATCCCAACAAGGCGAATGTGGTTGCAGACGCCTTAAGAAGGAAAGCGGAGAGTATGGGTAGCTTGGCATTCATTTCAGCGGAGGAAAGGCCACTAGCTCTGGACATTCGGTCATTGGCTAACAAACTTGTGAGGCTGGACATTTCAGAGCCCAGCCGAGTTTTTGCGTGTGTTGTTTCTCAGTCTTTATTATTGGGATAGATCAAGGCTCGGCAGTTCGATGATCCGCAATTGGCAGTTCTTAGAGAGACAGTACTACATGGTGGTGCCAAAGAGGTTTCTATTGGCGAGGATGGTGTTCTACGACTTTAGGGTCGCCTATGTGTTCCTAATGTTTATGGCCTAAGGGAGAGGAATCTAGAGGAGGCACACAGTTCACGGTATTCTCTTTATCAAGGTGCTACGAAGATGTATCGTGACCTGAGGCAGCACTACTGGTGGCGGCAGATGAAGAAAGACATAGTGGAACATGTGGCCAGATGTCTAAATTTCCAACAGGTTAAGTATGAGCACCAGAGGCCAGTAGGCCTACTCTAGCAGATGCCTATACCTGAGTAGAAATGGGAGCGCATCACTATGGACTTTGTAGTTGGGTTGCCACGGATCGTGCAGAAGTTTGATGCAGTTTGGGTTATTGTCGACAGGTTGACCAAGTTTGCACACTTCGTTCCGGTGGCCACCACTTATACGTCAAAGAGGTTGGCTCAGATCTACATTCGGGAGATAGTCCGGTTGGACGGTGTGACTATGTCCATCATAACAGATAGAGGTCCTCGGTTCACCTTGCATATCTAGAGAGCCGTACAGAGTGAGTTGGGCACCCGTGTAGAGCTCAGCACAGCATTCCATCCTCAGACCGACGGGCAGTCGGAGCGGTCAGTTCAGATATTGGAGGACATGCGCAAAGCATGTGTGATTGACTTTGGAGGACGGTGGGATCAGTTCTTGCCCTTGACTGAATTTGCGTACAACAACAGCTATCAGTCCAGCATTGAGATGGCCCCATTTGAGGTTTTATATGGTCGGCGATACCGTTCTCCCGTCGGGTGGTTTGAGCCTGGCGAGGCTAAGATATATGGTATTGACTTGGTAAAGGATGCCTTAGAAAAGGTAAAGTTGATTCAGGAGAGGCTTCGCACGGCACAATCCAGGCAGAAGAGTTACGCGGATCAGAAGGCGCGTGATGTATCATTCATGGTCGGCGAGAAGATTCTCTTGAAAGTCTTGCCGATGAAGGGTATTATGAGGATCGGGAAGAAGGACAATTTGAGCCTAAGGTTTATAGGTCCGTTTGAGGTGTTGAGGAAAGTTGGGGAGGTTGCTTATGATCTTGCTCTACCTCCCAGTTTATCATGTGTTCATCCAGTTTTTCACGTATCTATGCTCCGGAGGTACCGCGCCGACTTGTATCATGTGTTAGACTTCAGTACCATTCAACTAGATGAGAGTTTAGGCTACGAGGAGGAACCAACTGCTATTATTGATAGGGAGGAGCGCCAGTTGAGGTCTAAGAGGGTTTCCACCGTGAAGGTCCAGTGGAGGGGCCAACCAGCCGAGGAGGCGACTTGGGAGTCCGAGGAGGCGACTTGGGAGTCCGAGGAGGCGACTTGGGAGTCCGAGGAGGACATGCGGAGCAGATATCCACACTTGTTCATCACTCAAGGTATGGTTCTATACCCGTTCGAGGACGAACATTTGTTTAAGAGGTGGAGAACGTAACGACTCGATCGGTCGTTTTTCTTTCTACAACCCCGTGTTCCTAAATAAGACTATATGTACTTTCTTTTACTGGCTTATGACTTGCGGGGATCGTTGGTTCGGGATTTGGAAAAGTTTGGGTTGGAATTGGAACACTTAGTTCCTTAAGATTGGCCTTAAAGGCTAAGCTTGACTTCGGTCAACATTTTTAGTAAACGACCTCGAAATTGGGATTTGAAGGTTCCAATAGGTTCGTATGATGATTTCAGACTTGGGCATATGTTCGGAACGAGTTTTAGATGACCCAGGGATGTTTTGGCGCCAAATAGTGAAATAAGATTCTTGACGTGTTATAATTGAGGTTTCGAACGTGTTTTGAAGATATCGAGGTCCAAACGGAATTCTGAGATCGGGAATAGTTCCTTTGTATCATTTATGACTTGCTTGCAAAATTTGGTGTCGGTTTGAGTAGTATAAGTACGTTTCGGTGTGTTGGAAGTGAATTTAAGAACTTAAAGTTCATAAGTTGAATTTAGTTGATTTTGGGGTATGATTCTTAGATTTAATGTTGTTTCGGGCATTCCGAAGGTTCGAGCGAGTCCGTTTTATGATTTAGAACTTGTTGGTATATTCGAACGGGGCCTCAGATGTAATTCGAACATCGCGCGAGGCGAGTCCTAGCTCAAAGTTTGTTGCTGGTGCACCAATTCTGGTGCGACCACACCTACGGTTTTCCAGCCGCAGGTGGGAGACCGCTGAAGCGGTCGAAGCCTCCAAGGTGCGACCTTTGAGCAGATGCCAGGATCTGCAGATGCGGCCCCCCCCCTTTTTGTAGGTTCGGTCCGCAGGTACGGGCACTATTTCGAAGGTGCGATGCCATAACAGCCCTTCTCCATCCGCAGATGCGGACTATGGCCTGCAGAAGCGAGACCGCAGGTGCGAAAATGACTGGAGGCAGTGGGGTGTTTTAAAAACAGGACTTAGGCTTATTTGGAGTCATTTATCATATCCTTGGGCGATTTCGGAGCTTCCGAAGAGGGTATTTCAGCTTAGCATTTGAGAGGTAAGTTATTCCTACTATTTGTGAGTTTAATACTTGATTTTTGGGTAGATTAATACATAAAAATTAGTGAAAATTATGGGTTTAGGGTAAAACCTAGGGTTTTGATAAAAATGGGATTTAACCACGAAATTTGTTATGGAATTTAGTAAAAAATCATATATTATTGATCCTTAAGTTATGGGTAACAACTTTCTTTAAGAATTTCCAAAATCCGAGCATGTGAGCCCGGGGGTGAATTTTAAAAATCTTACAAACTTGCTTGGGTAATCACTTAAATGGTGGAATTATGAATTTTTGAGCATAGATTGACTAGTTTATGTAATGTTTGGCTAGTTTCGAGTTGTTGGGCGTCAAATTTGGATGTTTGACATTCTTGAATCGGGAAGTAGGCTTGCTACGAGGTAAGTCTCCTTTCTAACCTTGTAAGAGGGAATTGTCCCCATAGGTGAAATAATTGATTATGTGCTACTATTTGTGGGGGCTATGTAGGCACGAAGTGATGAGAGTCCGTGCGTAGCTAATATTGTACTTAGGTCCGGGTAGTCTAGGATCCGAAAGCATGATGTAATTGAATTATTTGTAACCTCATTGACAATTTAAATTGCTTAATTCATATCAAACTAGTAAATGAATTTCTAAATAAGTTAAACTTTGTTTATTTCTGAGTCATGAAAAGAGAATTGAGTTTCCCTTAGATAAGTACTTCCTGATAAAGTATGGATTTACCGTTTGAATGTGTGTATCTATAAGTACCTGCATCTCATGTATGATTCGCGAGCGGGGCAAATCTATTATTTATAATTGACCGCGTCGCACGTATGATTCGTGAGCGGGGTAATAGATGCATCTATGGTTCGCTCTGTTCAACCCTTCGACAGTGCATATTTACTTTCTGTTGGACCGGGCCATACGTCCTCAGCATATTATGCGCATGCTAATTGCTTGGTATTTTCCTGTGATTGCAAAACCGTTAAGAAGGCCCTGAAGAATAAAGTAGAAAATTGTTTGGTAGGGATTGATACATAAAAGTATATGTAAAAAGATTTGTCATTTCTTGCCTTTATTGCTATTCATCTTTGATACTTATGCTTAGCCTTATATTTGAATAAATTGTTTGACCCTAGTAAGTGTCAAGTCGACCTCTCATCACTACTTCTTCGAGATTAGACTGGATATTTACTGGGTAAATAATGTTTATTTACTTATGCTACGCTTATGTACTTAATTGTACAGGTCCTAAGGCAAGTGCATCTGGATATCAATCCGGAGAACATCCTTGACTTCACGAGATCAAAGATTCCACGGTGAGCTGCTTCACTTGATGTTGTTCAGTAGCACGTTGGAGTCTTTCCCTTTTGTTATTCTATCTATATGCTTTCATACAGTAGGACATACATGTTCTTTGATTCCCTCTACTAGATGTCTTTATACTTGTGACACTAGTTCCTGGCACACACACATTGGTAGACTATTCTTTTGGAAATGTAACTATTTAAATTTAACTTCTTGATCATTGCAATTAAATTTGCCTTTGATATTTTGTCATTTTTTTCATGTTTGTGACAAGAACTCGAGTATTGTTAATAAAGTTTTATAAAATTAAATGGAACTCACTAGACTAATTGTGTTGGCTTACCTAAAATAGGCGTTGGGCGCCATCGCGACCTAGATTAGGATTTGGGTCGTGTCAACTGCGACCTCTGATACGGCCAAGTATATCAGGAAACACTCGACGAGTTCTGCTTTGTCGAGTAGCGGGGGCAAGGACAAGTATGCCTTTAGTTCTCTTAAGGCCTCGATGCATTCTGAATTCCATAGGAATTCGTAGTCCTTTTTTAGTACGTTGAAGAATTTGTGGCATTTGTCAGAGGATCGTGAGATGAACCTCGACAAGGCAGCTATACGGTCGGTCAATTTTTGTACTTGTTTCTTTCTGGTCAATATCTCGGGTATTCCTTCAATGGCTTTGATCTGGTCGGGGTTGACCTCGATGCCTCTTTGCAACACCAGGAAATCGAGGAACTTCCCCGAGGTCACGCAAAAGTCACACTTTTCGGGGTTCAGCATCATTTCGTATTGCCTTAGTATATCGAAGGCTTCCTTCATATGGTCGATGTGATCTTCCTTTATTTTTGATTTGACTAGCATATCATCTATATAAACCTCCATTGTTTTGCTGATTTGATCCTTGAACATCTTGGTGAACAACCTTTGATGAGTTGTCCCTGCATTCTTCAGTCCTATCAGCATGACTCTGTAGCAGTACGTCCCCTAGTGGGTAATTAAAGTAGTCTTTTCCTGGTCCTCCTCCTCCATGAGGATTTTGGTTGTAACCTGAGTAGGCATCCAAGAAACTTAACAACTCATGCTCTGTTGTTGCGTCGATGAGGTGATCAATGTGATGTAACAGAAAAGAGTCCTTTGGGCATGCTTTGTTTAGGTCCGTGAAATCCAAGCACATGCACCATTTTCCATTTTTCTTCTTTACCATGATCACGTTGGAGACCCATCGGGGGTATTTTGACTCCCGGATGGAGCCGTTGGCGAGTAACTTTTTCACTTCATCGCGGACGGCCTCATTGATTGTGGTGTTGAACTTTCTTCTTATTTGTCGTACCGGCGGGTAAAGTGGATCGACGTTCAGCTTGTGTGTGGTTATGTCTTTCGAGATACCTCACATATCTGTATGGGAGAAAGCAAACAGATCGGCGTTGTCAATTAAAAATTTATGAAAATTACCTGGTTCTGAGAGTTTATGGACCATGTAAGCCTTTTTGTTGTGGTCGCTGATGTCTAGATTGAGGGGGTCGAGGCCTTCTATTGTTGACCCTGTGGTTTCCACGACGTCGGGGTCCTTGATGATGTATTTTTGTTCGTCGAGTTCAGGCCCCGACTTTGGGTAATTGCTATGTTCCCGAGCCTATTTCCTTTAATTATTGTGTGTACGTGCAGTCTTAGGCGATGCAGTAGCATTCTTGGGATGTGCGTTGTTCCCCGCGGATGTTGAATATTCCCCATGGGGTAGGATATTTGATCACTTGATATAAGCTGGATGGGATGGACCGCATGGCGTGTAACTAAAGTCACCCTATGATGGCGTTGTAGGTTGTGTCCTAGTTCATGACATGGAACATTGTCTCTAGGGTGACGCTCCCGGCCAGAACGGGCAGCGTTATCTCTCCTGAGATTCGCTCAACTGCATTGTTAAAACCTGTTAGTGTTATGCAGTGTGGTACTATCTTGTCCTCGAGTCTTATTTATGAGAGGTCTCGGGGGTGGATAATACACGCGCTGCTCCCATCATCTACCATTATTCTTTTTACATCAGTTTCTAAAATACGTAAAGTAATGACAACGGCATCGAAGTGAGGAAAAGTCAAATTGTGTGTATCTGACTTATCGAAGATGATACTATCTTCGAGGTCATCTTACCGTTCATGGGCGATCCATCGCTTTAGTTTATGTGTGGTGGTAACTTGACGTGATTGATTGATGCTTCATCGCCTCCGCCGATGATCATTTGGATGGTACGGGTAGGGGAGGCTGGCCTTGGAGGGCCTTGGTATTTTTCTCATCCGCGGCCGAAGTTGGTTCTTCCTCGGTCACTCATCAGCTCCCTCAGATGTCCTTGATGAAGCATTTTCACCACTTCTTGTCGCAAGGCTATGCAGTCTTCGGTTTTATGACCCCACTCAAAGTGAAACTCGCAAAGGGCGTTCGACTTTCTGGTATTTGGGTCAGACTTCATGTTTTGTGGCCACTTCACCTTAGGTCTGAAGGGGAAACACAAAAATTGTGAGCGGATAAGAGTGGAGGCATACCTCTTTCATTTCGTTGAGTCCCTGTATATGGCCTGGACGGCCCTTCTGTATGGCGGGGAGATGGTGGGATGACCGTTCTGACGTATGGTTGGTGCCTATCTCGGTTGAGGCGTGGTCCTGAATGATCTCTCCGGCCATCATTACGGTAGTCTTTTCTCGACTCCGTTTGGGCTGATGTTAGCCGTTGGGTTGGACAGTTAAGGTCGTCCTCGTCTGCTATGACCTCAGGTGCGATAGGCGTTGTGAATTTCTTACCAGGTTGTGGGAGGGTATTTCATGAGTCTTCTTAAAAACTTCCTGGTTGCCCTCGACCCATTCATGTTCAACCTATTTTGGAAGGCTGCCACCGCCATCCCTTCTGATACGTTTGGCGAGCTCATTCTTACTCTGTTGAATCGGGCGAGGAATTCCCTGAGTCCCTCGCCAGGCGATTGTATGACGACGAATATATTGTTTACCTTGGCCTCTTCTTTCTTAGCTCCGGCGTGGGCGGCGACAAACCTATCAGTCATTTCCTTGAACGTCGTTATTGAACGTGTTGGTAACTGTGAGTACCATGTTAAGGCTCCCCTGTTAGGGTTTCGCCGAATTTCTTCAGTAGTATTGATGGTACCCGCTCTTTTGAGAGGTCTTTGCCTTTTACTGCTGTTACGTAATGAATGATATGTGTTATACCCCCATTTTAAACTAGTTATACTAAGGTACAATATATAGGCATTTCGGGTTTGATTCAGTTAAAAGGTCGCCGCCTAATTAATTCTAAGGTGAATTAGTACACCTAAGGTAATTTAATAAAGCGTAACTCTGTTAATGGTATACTTAACCTAAAATTTTAGGTAAGAGTTCAATTAATCTAAAGGGGAGGTTTTTAAGGCATCCTTTAATATCCATATTAAAATAGTTAACCAACCGGACGGAAGTTAATTAAGGCTAAGTGTAAGTGAATGTGTATACTTAACTTGAAAAGCTAATAAAGGTTAAAATATATACTTTTATCGTGGACTAAAAAAATAAAAGTTGGCTAAGTTCCTTAAAATTTATTAAGAAATCTGCTCTATACTTTATTAGAAGAAACTGGTTTTGGACTCGTATAATTTTAAACATGGTTTTTTCAAGTTAGAAATCGTTGGTTTAGAAGTCTATTAGTGAACTGACAAAAGATAGATTTCAAAGTTAAAAGTTGTTCGAACATTATGGAAACAGATCTTTTATATAACAATAAT
>MDKI01074648.1:0-25518 GCA_005239505.1 Nicotiana paniculata | reverse complement strand
TATTTATAGCAAAATAGTATAGAATTTCGGTGTGGTCAAAAAATAGTTGTTCACAATTATTGAATTCTGAAATGTGGGCCCACGGCTCGGGTTTGACCGAATTTCAAGATTTTTGATTAAATTGATAATTTCGATTGGATGTGTTCCTTGAGTATATATTAATGATGTTGAATTGATTTCTCCTTCTTCTTTCAGCATTGTTTTAACAGAAAAGAAAGCAGTAAGTGTGATTTGCTACTGTTCTTTGGGTTCGTTGATCAGTGGGGTTTGAAGTACCGCTACACCAGTAAGGTTATGCGTTCTATCATTAGAGGAAATAATCCTAAACCTCGGGTACTAGGAGGGGATTATGTTCCTTAAGAAAACACTATGAATTCAGTGGGCTCGGATTCATTTTCTAATTTTCAAAATTTCTGGTTTTTTCCATTACTACTGGTTTTGAATATATTTTCGAATACAGATTTCTAACAAGCTTAAGGAACTTAATATTTTTCTATATTCATCGTATATTCTTTTTGTGGGATATTAAATCCTAGCAATTTCTACTCTCAGTTTGGAGGCTAAAATCTTCGGATTTTCTACTCCTTTTATATTCGGTTTGAAGAAATAAAATCTTCACTGTTATATGTAATCCATTTCTGCTAAAGTTATTCAGTTTGAAGATTTTAAATACTTCACTGTTAATTTATTTTGTTTCTGTTTTGTGATTAAAAGAAATGATAGAAACATGAACTCATGTGGTTGGCTCTACGAGCAATGTTGCTTCTTCCAGTCGTTCTGTGCCACCACCGGATCCGGCGAAAAAGCCTGAATTTTTTTTTGGGATTGACTTCAAACGGTGGCAACAAAAGATGTTCTTCTATTTGACTACTTTAAGTCTACAGAAGTTCGTCAAAGAGGACGTTACAATTTTGCCGGAATCAACTCCTGAGAATGAACGTTTTATGGTGATTGAGGCATGGAAGCACCTAGATGTCTTATACAAGAATTACATTCTTAGCGGACTAGAGGATGAACTTTATAACGTCTATAGTAATATGGAAACTTTGAAAGAATTATGGGAGGCATTGGAAAAGAAGTATAAAATCGAGGATGTCGGTTGGAAGAAGTTCGTTGCAGCTAAGCTTTTGGACTATAAGATGGCAGACAACAAGCTTGTCATTACCCAAGTTCAAGAGCTGCAAGTAATTATTCATGATCTCATTGCTGAAGATATAGTCTGAATTAATGCTTATGTTGAAAGTATTACTTTTATTACTAATTATGAATTTTTTGTTAAATGTGTGGTCATCAATGAGGCGTTTCAAGTTGCATCAATGATTGAGAAGTTGCCTCCTTTATGAAGGGACTTTAAGAAATACTTAAAACACAAGCACAAGGAGATGAAACTCCAAGGTCTTTATTTGGCAAAAGTTCAGCTTCATTTACAAGTTTAGCTACACATCTTTCACTTGTAATCTGTTTTGATTTGTATTGAAGTATGGGCTATTTTTCTCCGAAGTTATTTGTCGGAGTGTTTAAGTTTATTGTTTGTTTGGTTTTGAACATAAATTGAATGTTTAGCTTTAATATAATAACTACATGAAGATTTTAGTGTTTTGCCTATTAAAGACAGATTGTTAGCAGTGAGTTATGACTAAGAGCGTGTTGAATCTCACATGTTTTAGCTAAAATTCAATTTGTGTATCAAATCAATAATTATATGTTGTTTAAATTCGAAATTGAATTGTTGAAATTAAATTGCAGATTGATTTGAGATACAAGATTTAATCGAGATTCCACTTAATAAAAAAAAAAAGAAAAAATGGCTTTTTCATAGAACTGTGGCTTTGTGAAGTGGAATAGCTACAAGTTAAAAATGGGATGTCGAAGATACACTTAAAAGACTGTTGTTTTTTTAATTAAAGCATGAATGTTGTCATAATTAATTTTAGAGAGCATTCATGTATTTTGTAATTCTCGTGTGGAAGAATTTGAACCCATTGAGAGACCATTTGCATAATGTGGAATTACTGTGCTAAATTTGTCATTTAAGTTGTATCTAATTAGGGTTATTATATAATATATGAGGTCCTTCTAATTTTTTGGTTTGGATGTATTAGGCTCAGCAAACACGCCGGCCCACATAAGTAGAACTTTGTTAATTTGAGTTCATTTGCATTCACGTTAAATACCTCCCCCATTTCGGCCAATATAAACAGAACGCTAGTCATACGTTATGTATTTACTCCTTTTTCTTTCCACAATCGACTTGCATAAGTTTGTGGCACCTCAATAATCTCAAACCAGTTAGGAGAGAATGATATCATGAACATTTCTTAGTCTGCTTCAGGCGCGATTAATAAATTATCGCTGCTATGGGTACGGTTTTCGTGACATGATCATGATACGTAAATCCTAATTCGAGTTTGCGTCACATGTGACTCGACCAGAACTTCAAATAATAATAAAAATCAACATGTTATAAATCGTGGGTGCGTTTCACTTGGCGCGATTCGTAATATGTACAAAAACAAACGAGTGCGCGACATCGTGACTTGTTCAAACAAATTTCATAAATACTAAAAGCGGTCAAAAAGCAAAAAAAAATGCACAATAGGTTTTAAATATGTACTAAATAAGATAATTAGGCCAACTATTAACAGTTGAGCGACCGTGCTAAAACCACGAAATCCGGGAATGTCTAACACCTTTACCCGAGTTAACAGAATTCCTTACTCGGCCTTCTAGTTTTCACAGACTTTAAACATAGTCAAATTTCCTCGATTTGGGATTTAAAATAAACGAGTGAATTGGGACACCATAAATTATTTCAATTGGCGACTCTGAATGAATAAATAATCTCATTTCGATTAATGTCACTTTAAATTGGAAAGAAAAACCCCATCCCCTCGGAAAAAGGAAGTGTGACAGCTCTGACGACTCTACTGGTGAACGAACCCAGAATCTCTAGTTCAAGGTTCAGAATTCGAGCTTAGAATAATTGTTATACTTGGATTTTGTTTATTATCTGACTTTTTACACGTTTGAGCCTAATGTGCTAAATACCGCTTTTTATCGCTTTGATATTGCCTGAACTGTATATAGAACTGTTATGAAACCCTTCTTCTCCCTAAGTCTTCTAAATCTTCTGGGAAACGTGCGCTTCGCGTGGCTTCTTTTCTTTTAGAGTCATACCCTAATTTTAGAACGAGGTTCGGACAAGTTGCAAAGCCGGTGAAGCTTCTGTATTCCCGTTATGCTGCCTCCTAGGCTCGAGTTGTCTGGTCGGGTAAGCAGGTCAAGAACAAACCCAGGTTTTAAACTTAGATAGACATGGCCTCATGCCGGATCCCTAGTAGGTACAATTGTTTGCATCCCATGCATTTGACTTTGGGGACTCAACACAGGATTTGGGTCGGTCTAGGACAGGTGTACCCAAAAGATAAAAGACTATCCTGATGCATTTTACGTGCTACTTATACATTTATTTGCTTCGGTTTGCATGTTGGTTGGCTTCTAGAATAGGAAAATAAAATCAAGAGAACCAAGAATGAGGTAAGAGAGAAAATCGTCCGTTTATGAAAATCCTGGTATCCAAATATCCCAAAAACTCTGCCGTAATTTTGGAAAAAAAAAAGAAGGAAAAGAAAAAGTCATTTCAAAACTTACAGAACTATGCTGGTTTGATTCTCACCGGATGTGGGATACGTAGGCAACCTTCATGAGGTTCAACCCCGTTTTTGCAAAATAACCAAAATATGAAAATGCTTCCATTTTGTCATAAAGAAAGTTAGGTGATGCTGTTTTTGTCCAAAATAGACAGAAATGTCCCGATAAGACACCGGAAGGCCGTTCTTGCAAGAATAGCCACCTTGGGACCTCTTTCCAATTTTAAGCCACTTAACATGCACAATCCTAAAATCTACCTTTCTGAAGTGCTAACGGGTCATATTTGCAAAACTAGCCAAGATATGTTTTAAGTTACATTTTGCAAAAGATAATCTTTTCATGGTCAGTGTTTAAACAAAATTCACATGGTTTAACCAGTCACCCCCATTTTAAAATGTGCAGAATGAGCACCACTAAGAATGTACCTTTTCGGGTCGTAGATGAGATTCCACTAAGACTCCACATGTGGTGGAATGACCTAGAGAGATCAGAAAGCATTCCGTGTCTAAAGCTTTAGGTGGATTCACCGGTCTTCTGAAGATTAAGCTCATGGTCAATATAATTGAAGTTTTGATACCATTTTGGGACCCGACACACAATGTTTTCCACTACTCTGACATTGAATTGACCCCTACACTGGAGGAAATGGCAGGTTATGCTGGGTTTGACGGGAATCTCAGGCACCAATATCCATTAGTACCTAGAACTGTAACCCCCCATATGTTTTTGGACCTTTTCAGCGTTAACCGACAAGTTAAAGATTAAAATTTGTCCGAAGAATTCTGCACACTCCACTTCTTATATAGCGGGTATGGAGACCCCCACGGATTTGAGGCTCCAAACACTGGTTTAAGTCACCAGGGAAAGAAAGACAAGTGGGAAGGCCGTAGGGATTTAGCCTTCGTGGTTGCATTCTTAGGCACACTGATATGCCCAAGGAGTGATGGACACATAGAAATGGGACATGACGGAATGGCTGACTTTATGGTCAAGAAGACCAACCTGCCGATGATTCTCGTGGAAATCTATCGAGCTTTAACTGCCTGCCGAGCTGGAGCAAAGTTCTTTGAGGGTTGCAGCTTGCTTTTGCAAATGTGGCTGGTGGAACATCTCTTTCGTCGCTCGAGGTACATGAACTATGGATTGACCGGACTCAATTGCATTGAAAGGTACAAAAACAGGGTAAACGACTATGAGTTGCCGGATGGTACTGAAGCATGGTTCGCGTATCTAGGTTCTTTTACCACAAAGAAAATTGAGTGGACTTTAAGAGGATTCCGGTTAACGAGGTTATCTACATGTCTTCCGAAGTGTTCTTTCTCTTATTGGTCGGTCTTTTGAGTATTCGGCCATATGCTCTGCATCGGGTCCTCCGCCAATTGCGAAGATATCATACAGTCCCTTACGATGAAGATCGGATTTCACAGGTCATTGAGCTATGCCCAAGGGCTGCATTCGCAGAAGAAAAGGTTCGCCATGTTTGGCACCAATGTTGCTTTTTGGAGCCACAGACTCAGGTGCAGGATTTATCCTCTGATGAAGTTGAGTCTAACTACACGGCATGGTATGGTAAGAGAGCCTGGGTCGATCAAGAGCTAGAACAGCCCGCCAAAAGGCCCTATGTCAAACAATTCACTGACGGAGCGCAAGAACAGTGGGTTTGGTTAGCTAAAGAGAAGGAATACTGGACATAAGCGAACTAGAAGATCAAATCAGAAACTTCAAATTTGATAGTAGTTTGCAGGCTGCCGAGGATGAAGGAGAAAGGAAAAGGTTGGCCAGAGAAAACGAAGCCCTCCAAGCTCAGATCCAAAAAATGAAATAGCCGCCGAAACGCTGGTAAGAAGTGAGAAAGATGAAAGAATTATAACGAACATGAGGTGAAAAGTTCATGATTGTGGGGCTTATTTGACAAAGGCCAAGGAATACTTGGCAAAATCTCGAGCAAAGTTGGCAAAAGGTGCGTAAGAACGGACAAGGTTTGCTCACCAGTTGAAGCAAAAGTATGTTAGAGGAGTCATGATTTTAAGGAAAAAGCTAATTACCCTAAAAAATGAAATGGTTCAGCAAACAAAGGACTTCAAAAAAGCAACGCAGGTGCTGGAAGCCCGTGTCAACAAATTGGATACTTGCTTCAAGAAAAGGGTGTCATTAGAATGAGAATCAAAGAAATACTTGGTTATGTTCCAATGAAGTTCCATGAATGTGAGGATATGGCAAGATCCATGTTTTTTTGATTCTGTAATGACCTTTGTTCGCCAGGTGATGGCCGATCTAAAGCATCTTTAGAAAGAGATTGCACGCAGGCCCGCGCCGAGACCGACTGATGTCCAGCGGGCCCCCAGAATAGCATTGGAGGCTCTTATGCATTCTTGATTTTCGGCTTTCGAGTCTGCATTTTACCTTTTCTCTGGTCTATTTTGTCCGTTTGAGTCTGTTTGTGGTTTTGTATCAGTTCTGTATGTTTCCTTTTTGTAGTCATCAGTACTTCCGAGTCCTTGTAATAGAAAAACCCAAAAGATGTCTTTTATTGATGATATATTGAAAAACCCAAAAAAATTATTTTCTTTCATTTCGCATTTATTTCCTGAACTACATAATGATCTGATTCATTCGGCCTCATGATACGTAGGAAATCCCCATAGAATTCGATCATAGCCATAAAATTAAATTTAAGAAAAAAGAGAGAAATGAAAAATTGAGTGAAAAAGAAAGAAATGAGTGGAAAAAACAAAAAAGAAAAAAAGAGACTGCCAAAAAATAAACGAGGTTGTTGGGTGTTCTCTTAAGCCAGGTTCTGTTCAGGTGGTTAGTTTGTTGGCATTCGGGCGAGTTATCCATACAACAGCAGGTCAAAGCACAAGACAGACATGTCTAGCAATAATTGGACACATGAGTTGTTGACCAATCGAGGGAGATTGTGGAGTCGGAATCTGAATTAAAAGAGAAGCACCAAAGGTTGAACCAGCAAATGGCCAAGATGTACCAAGCTTGGATCATAGGGCATCCTCCACCTTCATTTCCCACTAACTATACAGAAAATCCTGCCTCCGTCCCACCATTATCACAAGCCCAGATTCCCAGTACCGTTGATTTTTCCCCTCAACATGCACCGGGCTTTACCCCTTACCACAACTACCTAGCACCTCGTCCCAAAATTTCCATGCCCCACCAGCCAAAATAACCTCATACCCTACTATGACATCAACTCCTATTTTTGTAGCCCCTCCAAAAACTATCCTCTACTGATCTTCTACTGAACCCACATTTAAAGCTCCAGATGCCCAATACTATGCTCCAGAACCTCCACGGATCCTTATTGTTATACCCCTCACTTTGAGCCTCCTATTGATGCTAAGAAACAATCTAAGAACGGGGAGCACGATGAGATATTCAGGAAAATGAAGAGTTTAGAGCAATCTTTGAGGAACATGCAAGGGATGGGGAGCCAAGTAAGTATAGCTTACAATGACTTGTGCTTGTTCCTTAACGTCCAATTGCCCATCGGGTTCAAGATGCCAAAGTTTGACATGTACGATGGACATGGATACCCTGTGGCCCATTTGAGAGGCTTTGTAGTAAGATGAGAGGAGCCAGTTGGAAAGACGAATTATTGATGATGTATTTCAGTCAGAGTATGAGTGGGGCAGCCTTGGAATGGTACATTCACCAAGACACTAGCATGTATTACACATGGGACGATTTGGCTCAGGCCTTTGCTCGGCACTTTCAGTAATATATAAATTGTCCTGGATCGCCTATCCCTGACCAAGGTAGAAAATAAGCCCAGTGAAAGATTTAGGGAATATGAGTTCAGATAGAGAGAGCAAGCTGCACGGGTCATTCCTCTGAGGGAGGAAAACGAAATGGTCGAGTACTTTCTTCAAGCCTTAGAGCCTACTTACTTTGGCCATTTGATCTTAGCCATAGGTAAGCCTTTAAACGATGTGGTAAATATGGGAGGAATGGTGGAATAGGGACTCAAATCAAGCAAGATCATGAGCTACTCCGCCATAAAAGCAACCACACATGCAATTCAAAGTTGCACATGAAGCTTGTTAGGAAAAACGAAGAAGGATGATGTCATTATGCTTGTCTCTGGATCATGGTGTGGCCCAAGGGGTTCGCCTCGCCAGTATGCTTAGCCTCGACCCCTACCCCAAGACTACACCCAAGCTCCATGTAATCCATCTCAACATTTATTTCCCACCACAAGAGCATCAATACTCAGTCAGACCACCCCAATACCATGTTCACCATGCATAGTCATATGCTCAACCCCCTCCTTAGCAATTGGGAAGCTACTCCTCTTCCCACCCGGAAGGAGTTTTGGTAGTTTGCTTTATTTTCCTTCCTGTTATTTGGGTTATTCCAGGGTTGTAGTCCATATTTTTATTTTTCACTTGTTATGATGTTCAAACCCTTCTATCCTTTTATTTTCAATGAAATACAATTTCTCGTTTTCCATTATTCCTGATAGTGTTTCATTTTTGTTTTTCTTTTAAATAGTTCGTTTTATGCTGGTTTCAATGACATGACATGCATGAAAAATTTTCAGCCAAGTCTTAAAAGCAAATCTAAAATAATAATCCAATAAGTAGAGTGTGATGAAGAAGTAGAATATGATGAAGAATCAGCATTTGAGGAAATAAGTAAAGCATTAAAATATTTTGAAGAAAAACCAAAACCTAATTTGAATGAAACTGAAGCAATTAATTTAGGAGATCAACATAATGTTAGTGAGACTAAGATAAGTGTGCATTTGGAGCCGCAAGTCAAAAAAGAAATAATCAAAATCCCGTTTGAGTACAATGATGTCTTTGCGTGGTCGTATAATGAAAAAACATTTTTTCTCTTTTGAATAGTGAGCAAATGGTTTTAGAGGAAACTATTAATGAGGAAAAAATGAAAAAATAAAAATTAAAAGTTTCCATGCAAATGAACAAATGTCCACTCTAAATGGAGACATTGACATGTTGGAAAATAACGTGTCTTCTCCTAATAAAATAGAAAATAATGCCATGCAAATGAAAAAATGTCCACTCTAAATGGAGACATTGACATGTTGGAAAATAATGTATCTTCTCCTAATAAAATAGAAAATAATTCCATGCAAAAAAATTCTCTAAATGACCAAACTAGCCTACTATTAATAATAATTCTATCGTTCTTATTAATCAAGATAACTGACAAAACATTAATAATCCTTCTTTAACCAAAAATCATGAACAAAATCTTTCCTTAAGATTTGAGAATCCTCCAACCCCAAAGCATGCCATCCAAATGGCAGCAGAAGATGGAAACAATGCACAAATGTCCTCCAATCTAGAACATGCAATGGATACTGTATCCATGGAGGATCGACCTATAAAACACAACATTGGGCACCCAACATCCATGCAATTGGCATCCCCAATCATTGCCCTATCACCCAATCCCTCCCATAGCACCAATAGCCCCATTCCCACGCCTGTTTTAGACTCCATAAGTATACAACCTTCTACTCAACATGCCCATAATTCCATCAACCCTAAGAAGAAGTCACATGCTCTTTCAACTTCTAAGACAACACAGAATTCAGGCCATGGAGAATCTACCACCATCTCCCCCACAACCAAAAAACCCACAGATCATTTAAGTCCAACCTCCACAAGCACAAGACTACCAACCTGTCTCGTGGATGGAGATGGGTATTAATTGCCATGCATGCTCGTTCAGTATGCAAATAAATGGTCAGGAGTAGATAATTATACTTCAAAACACACAATACCTAGCCCAGTTGGTAATAGAGGGCAAGAGGCTTGCCATGGACAACTATCTAAGGCAAAATTGGCTCAACAACATACTCCAACCCCTAGCTCCCCCAATGAATCCCCAACTGGTGCATGTAATGAGAAACCAATGGACTTTTCCACCACACTTTAACCTAATGTAGCCACGGAATGCTCTCCTAGACATGCCATTCTAAGAGGCTTGCCATGAACAACTATCTAAGGCAAAATTGGCTGAACAACATACTCCAACCCCTAGCTCCCCCAATGAATCCCCAACTGGTGCATGTAATGAGAAACCAATGGAATTTTCCACCACACTTCAACCTAATGTAGCCACGGAATGCTCTCCTAGACATGCCATTCTTTCTGCCAGAAACGTTAACCAGAACCACCTCACGCCATGGGAGCACCTATAACCAGTCCAGGAGCCACCAATCCCTACACCTTACCAACAATATTCACCACCACCTCACCAAGCAGTCCAGGAGCCAGAACCAGTAGAAGAAGAAATGGAAGAGGAGGAGGAACCCCTCAATCTACTCTTAGAAAGAGTCCTAGAATTCTCAAATCTAGATGGGGTAAAAGTGTTTCTCTTCACGGAGAGGCAAGAGAAGAGGCATGTGCTCAGTTTCCCACTAGCATTATACAAATGCTTGATGGACATAAGACCACCTCAGGATCCAACGGTGGCAAAAAATCCATGATTCTAGTTCCATCACTAAGAAGGAACCCAAACCTGGGGGTAGTGAGACAGAATGGGGAACCGGCAAACTCAAATCTTAATATCTCTATGAATCGTCATAAAAATTTCATCATTTGGAACATAAAGGGTGGAAACAATGAAAATTTCAGAAGGAATTTCAAAGAAATGATACACTCATAGGCCATGCATGGTAGCCCTGTTAGATGCTAGAATAGGAAACCACACTGAATTGCTTAATGATTTTGAGTTTACGTAGATGATAGAGGTGCCAGCAGAAAGCCAAGAAGGAGGCATAACAATGATGTATAACCATGAAGTTGTGACTGTCCAGGACTTCATCCATAGGGATTAGGAAATCCATGCAACAATAGAGGTAATACCTATTCGTAAGTCTTGGCTTTTTAGTACAATATATGCAAGTACTGATATGGTTAATAGAAAAGTGATGTGGTAAAATCTTGAAAATATTAGTAGGACTTATAAAAGACCTTGGATGGTAGGAGGAGATTTTAACTATATTTTAGGCGCAAATGAAAAAGTTGGTGGTAGGCCCATAAATGACAATAGAGCCAAGTATCTTTGGTCAAAAATTAACAATTGAAAATTAATTGATCTTGGCTATAAAGGTTGTAAATATACCTGGTCTAACCATATACATAAAGATAAGAGCCTTATAATGGAAATACTTGATAAAGTATTAGGAAATGAGGAATGAGTAAATCTATTCCCTAAAAGCTCGATAATACACCTTCCTAAGACTCATTCGGATCATAATCCTATCCTAGTAGAATTAATCCCTAAAAATAGAATACTTCACAAACAACCCTTTAGACTTGAGATTTTTGGTGTAAACATCCAGAATTCCAATCGTTAGTTAAAAATAATGGTATAACTGTGACTACTTTAGTGCTAGCCAAAATTTTATAGGCAAAGTTAGGATTTGGAAGGTAGAACCTTTGGTGATATAATGGGTAGGAAAAGAAAATTACTAGCACGACTTCAAGGCATTCAGAAATCCAGAAATTATGCCTATAGTAATTTCTTTCAAACCCTTGAAGATGATTTAAAAAGGGACTATAATGATTTTCTTAAGATTGAAGAGGATTATTGGAAAATAAGATCTAGGGTAATGTGGCTTAATGAGAGAGACAATGTTCTTCCACATTTCTACCTCTAATAGAAAAAAGGAGAAACAAGATTAATTTCTTTAAAGATGATGCAGGGAATTGGATCAATGAGCCTCAATTAGTTATGCCACATGTCCTTAGTTATTTCACAAATGTATTCACCACTTCACACCATAAAATAAAATGGATTAGTTCACTAAAAAACAACTCTACACATTGTCTTTTAAACCTTAGTCCACTTGACAGTCCTTTGCTTAATATTGAAATTAAAGGGGATATTTTTTCGTTTGAACCATTCAAAGCACCGGGTCCGGATAGACTTCACCCTTTCTTTTTCCAAAAATACTGGGAAATTATAGGCCCTTCAGTTATAAATTTATGTCATAACATTTTTGAAAATCAGGAAATCCCCAAAGACATCAACAGAACATATCTTTACTTAATTCCAAAAATTCCAAACGCAAATAACATTAGGAACTTTAGACCAATTGGCCTCTGCAATACCATTTACAAAATAATTACAAAAATCCTTGCAAATTGCCTTAAACCATTCCTTTAACAAATTATAAGTCCCTTTCAAGAAAGCTTCATGAAAAATAGAAGAGCTTCTGATAATGCTGTTATTATTCAGGAACTAGTTTCCAACTTAAAGAAATTAAAAGGAAAACAAAGTCACATGATCCTTAAAATTGATCTGGAGAAAACTTTCAACCGGTTCGAGTGGTGTTTTGTCCATCACACTTTAAAATATTTCAACTTCCCTCCAAAATTCACAAAACAGCTATTAAATTGTATATCAACAAGTTCTATAGCAGTATTAGTTAATGGTTCCATCACAACTTTCTTCGAACCTAGCCGGGGAATCAGGCAAGGTGATCCCATATCACCTTATATCTTCATCCTTTGTTTAGAAATGCTATCAAGATAAACTATCAGGTTGATATTAGGAATTGAGACCCAATAACCATAGGGAGAAGAAGTCCAAATTTTTCTCACTTATTCTTTGCGGATGATCTTACCCTTATGGCTAAGGTCAATATGAAATCATGCCATGCCATTAAGAGAGGATCAAAATATTTTTGTGAACTGTCAGGACAATGTATTAACACTACTAAATCCAAAATTCTCTTTTCAAACAATTGTCCCCAAACTCTTATTAAGGATGTTACCAATAAGTTAGGTATTAAAAAAAGTGACTTCTTTGGCAACTACCTGGGTTTTCCTATTTTAAACAAATACCCTAGACCAAAGGACTACCAACTCATTATTGACAAAATGAGAGCTAAGCTGGCAGGTTGGAAAATGAAATTCATCACTATAGCAGTAAGAACAACCCTATCCCAATCTTGCTTGAACTCAATACCAAATCATTATATGCAATACACTGTACTCCCCATAAAGGTTCTAAATAAAATTGACAAAGTCCAAAGAGATTTTATATGGGGAACTACCAATGAAAGAAAAAATAATTCATCTCATCAAATGGTCTACTATTTGCCAACCCAAAACCAAAGGAGGTCATGGACTCCATATTGCAAAGGCTAAGAATTGGTGCACACTTGCTAGCCTAGTATGGAGAATCCTTACTAATGCTACTACACATTGGGCTAAGCTAATTATCACCTCATATGCAAATAGTAATGCCAAAAACCAAAACTCTTTCATTTGGAAAATCATTCAAAAGGGATGAGATTTATGTTCCAAAGGTATTATTTGGTCACCCCATCTACATTCCAACATGAACATTTGGGAACCTATTGGATTCCGAATTTAGGAAAGCTTAGGAAAACAATGGAAGGCCCCTTCTTGAATGCGGATTGTTTAATAAACATAAGGTACATCTTTGATGGAAAAAATTTGAACTTTAATAAGATATCCCTCAACATTCCCAGTGACACCAAGGAAAACATCTCCAAGATAAAAATTCGTCTAAAAGGACCAACTAGTGACATTCCAATATGGTTTCTAAGTACAAAAAGTATTTTCACCACTAAAACTTGCTACAATCTAATGGATCCTCCAATAGATACCCAAATAGATTTCAAATGGATTTGGGATCTAACTTGTCCAAATAAAGTCAGAGTTTTTCTATGGCAGTGTCTCCATGACAAGATACCATGTAGAGACTACCTACCAAAAATTGAGTTAAACATTGACCCAATGTAAATGTAAGGAAGAAGAATCCATAACCCACATTTTCCTTAACTGCAAAGCCACTAAACCTGTTTGGGACAGTCTTGGGTGGAAAGTTTTTTATAAAGATCAAGGTGAGCACTGGCTTATTCAACTAAAAGCTTTTGACTACCCAATAACAAACAACTTTATAAATTGGAACTCATTTTTTTCCTTTTGCTATCTGGTACATTTGGTTAAATAGAAATAACAACAATAAAAAAAATACGAAAAATCCTATTAATAGTGACCATATTGTATCAAGGGCTACTGAATTTCACTGAAAAAAGTATACACACTCCAAAAATTTCCATCAACATTAAATGGCAAAAACCTCCAAAAGGATGGTTTAAACCAAAACATAGATGCTAGCTTCGATAGTAACAAACAAAAATGTGGCCTGAGAGGTGTATTCAGGAATGACAATGGACATTGGATAATTGGATTTGCAAAATCATCTCATGCTCACGGATCATTACGAGCAGAAATTAAGGCACTGCTGGAGAGACTCAAAACAACACAGAATTGGGGATTGTTCCCTCTTGAAATAGAGACAGACTCCACAGAGGTGATCCAGTCAATCCAACAAGGCAATAAATTATTTGATAACATTGTTAATAAATGCAGGTTGTTAATGCACCAACATAAGGAGATAACCCTCCAGCACACGTTCAAGCAAGGGAATAGTGTAGCTCATCAAATGGAAAAGAAGGATGTTGTTCTAACGCAGGGGAAGAAGAATTTTGTTGAACCACCATCTTATGTAAAATGTCTTGTGGAAAGTGAAATAGTAGAACAATATGTTTTTGTGAAATTTCTATCTTGTGATGCTTGCAAAATCTTAGCAAACTTACACAATCAAAGTGTCCTTAGTGACACCAACTATGACTGTCATGTACTGAACATTACTTAGCTATTAATATATATATATATATATATCCTGTTTGATCAAAAAGAAAACTTCTAGGGTAGGTCGTGATTTTTAATCCTATGAGTTGGGAGTTTTCCATGTAAATATTGTTGTGTTCTTTGCTTATTGCTATTTCTGTGGGAACTGATATTGAACCAGACTCTCTTTACTGTTTGGTGAACCCTTAGTTTATATCAACTGGTATCAGAGAAAGCTCTTTCTAAAAGGTTAACTCCTAGAAAGGATGTACAAGGTTCCTCCACAAAATATCGAAGAAGGACAATTAACATACAGACCACCAAGATTCAATGGCCAATACTTTTGATTACCTTGAAATGGTAACTACAATTATATTAGATTTTGTGGTTCTAAAAATACGTGATCCATTTTAATACTGGTTATTTAGGCAATAGATGCTAAGTGAGAGGTGGGAAGACGAAATAAAAGCGAAGGATAACAAGATTATGCAAACCGGGTAGTGGAGAGAAAGGTTCTCAAGGTCAGTCTGAATGTGTCCCGAGGTCGAGCTCAGGGGCTCGATAATGGGCGGTCGAAAGTGATTCGATAGTGTCTAAGACCTCTAAGATGGCCTATTTATGATAAATAATGATCAATGAACGAAGAACAATTAATGAACACAATAATTGAAAGACAATAAATCAATGAGACAATTGAATAGAATGTTTGAGTTAGAGGGCAGAGAATGTTCTTAGTCTTGTGTATTGAGTATCATGTGTGTTACAAAGTGACAAGGGTCCCCTTTACATATAAGGGGGAATCCCAACATAATACATGTGTAATTGATGCAAAGAGAGATAGCTGGTACAACCATTAAATGCCACAGTACGGGCTTGTACTATATTTTGTATTTTGTCAGCTTTAACCACGTGCCCTTTAGGAATTTCCCTTCTTTCCACATTGACCTTCGATTTGCACTGCCTCGAGGTCGAGGGCCTTCGATATTCCCCCTCAATGCCAAGACTCGAACCTTCGAGCCTTCTGAGCGTCGTAATGACCGTAAAATCGGGCTCTCCGATTTTAGCCGTATACAGATAGTCCCTGTGTTTCTTAAAATGAAGTGATAAGAAATGGTCTTGAATTTTTGCCTCTTCAACACCCCTATTATGACGTCAGTCCCTTCAGGTCATTAAATTATGTGACATAAAAAGTCGTGCAGAGGTTTCTGTCAACACAATTCTTGAGAAGCCCACGAACCGTCATAGGTTTGACCCTTCCGCTTCAAGCATGATAGAAGAGCCTCTATAAATACTCCAATCACTTGCCTTTTTATAGTTTTGCATCTTATTCATCTTCTCCAAACCTTAAAATTTTGACTAAGTGCTTTTCATTCTTATCTTCTGTTTGTGTTTTTTTCTTCGTGTTCTTACTTCAAAACTCGATTGTAATCTTTGAAAAAATCCAAAACGGTCACAAAAGAGGGAGCCGCTTCTTCATCATGCCCGTCTAAGGGCAAGTCAAAAACTCCTCCTGCCATCGAGAAATGCATCCTTGGACCTTTTGACACCATTTCTGACTTCACAATAGAAAAACCCCCTTCTACACCGGGACGATGCAATCCCATGTCGCGATACATAAGTGTAGTATCGAATATAGAGAGGGTAAAACCCGACTGCTGCTGGGGGGAGGCGGCCAAGTGGAGATCCCTATAGCTGACGAAAGCATAGTCACGCATAAGGCTGGCTTTCTCAGTGTATATACATACCCTTTTACCTTACGCCCTGTCGATTCTTCTTCTCCACCGATTGACCCGGTGATTCTTGATTTTGGTCATCAATACCAAGTGACACTCACTCAGATCTATCCTTCCTTTTGGAGGATCGTATATATGTTTTGACATATTGCCAACAAGGTCGAGGGAATGACTTTCACCCTCGACCATCTCATCAGATTGTACAACCCTCGCCTCTTCCGCGGGGGCTTAATTAAACTACACCGCCGATCCGCCAAGGCGTTCCTCGTCTGCATCGACGAGGATAAAGATCGAGGATGGATAAGACAATTTGTTAGAATAAGAACTTCGGACGTCATCCCTGGTGATAGACTGCCATTCAGACGTCATCAGATGAAACGTAAGTAACCCCATATTGAATATGCTTTATCACCTCTTTTTTCTTTCTACAAGTTCTGAACACTCTTTCTTTCGACTGTGTAGCCACTGTCTGGTTCCCCGATGCAGTCCAGGACCTACCAGGGTGGATCAGGCTTTTGGACTCCGCCTTTCTATATAACAAATGCACATGGTGTGAGCTGGCTAGAACAAAGTGGCAGGCAACGAACCATGATATTCTCTTATTGCTATTGTTTTCTCATTCTTTGTAAGAACTTTTGATGATGATGTTTTTTGATATAACACATTTTTGCAGGCCCCGGTGAAGGCGTGTTGATGAGACCGCCCCCACCTGGTTAGGAAGAGGCTCTGAAGGCCACCAAGGATAAGAAAAGTAAGAAGGAGGCCTCGGAAAAGTCTCCAAAATTAAAAAGGACAAAGGCTCAGAAGCCCAAGACCGATGCCACGGTTTTGTCCTTGACAGCCGCTGAGAGCCTGCGGGCCGAGGAAGAGAGCGATGATGCCTGCCATTTGGTACAAAGGGAAAAATGAAGCGATGATGCTTCGAGAGTTGTTGGGCGGTTTCCTACTGAGTTGGAGGCAGCTGAAGCGGACCCGCCGTGTGTAGAGGGGACCCTCAAGGAGGTTTTGGGCGTAGTCCTTGAGACGCTCATCAGACATGGCACAGTTCGTGTTGAGGAGCTCAGAGGGCTTGCTACTGGAGCTTTTCGGGATCGGGAAGAAGCCTTGATAGAGGATGATGCTACCGCTGCATTTCACTCGGGCCCGTTATTTTCTCCATGGGAGATACGAGATGCCCAAGTTAGGGGTGTTCCCGGTTTGGAGACCTCTCATGGAGAGGATGATGCATTTAGAGACTATTTCGTGGGGGTAGATGAGGAGAAAGATGTTGATGCCTCCGTTTCCCTCGAGGAAGCCGAGAGGCTCCAAAAGCATGTGACATTAAAGAAATAATATGTTGTTCTTTGATTTTCTATTCTTGTTTTCTGATTTTCCTTCTCTGTGCTGCAGGTCAAGAAGCTGTATGACCAAGCCTTCTCCAAGATGCAAGATGAGTTGACATATCGTGGAGAGGATCTTGAGAAGCTTATGTCGGAGTTGGTCGAGATAGAGGCTTTATGTGCTCGAAAGGAGGAGGAATTGAACAACCTCCGGGCAAGCTCGGGGAGGGCGCTTCGGAAGAGGGACGAATTCACCGAGAAGGTATGCTGGTACCCACACTTTTATTTTTAGTTGCAATGTTTGGTGCTAATTGACTTATTTTCTGCTATTGAGATTAGGCAGAAGGACGCCTTGGTGGAGCGGCTTCGAGAGGAAGTTGAGGCCAAGGATGCCAAAATCCTAGAGCTGGCTCGGCTGAATGATGTCGCAGATTCTGAGAGGGAGGAGCTTCGGGGGAAGCTATCCTCGATTCAAGACCTTCTTCGAGGTGCTTAGGAGGAGGCTGCTGCACTATATGCGGCCAAGTTTGAGGCCAATGAATTTGTCTCTTCATACAAGAGAGATGCTGCTGCTGCGGATGATCGGGCTAGGGAGATATCCGAGAAGGCCGAGCTAAAGCTGGCTCAGGCAGTTGCTTATGCCCGCATTCAAGCCAGGAGGCAAGCCCTCGAGGAAGTGAGCGCTAAGTGCGTTGATTTCTCTACCGAGATCAAAGAAGCCAGGGCCCTGAAGGAGGAATCGTAAATTCCAACTACGTCGGACGAGGGCTCTGAAAGTGGCTCGGATAGCAGCGAAGGCGAAGAGTAGATTCTCCTGCTATTTTGCTTTTTTCACTATCTGTATATGGGACCCTCGGGTGAACTTTTGTAGAAACATCCTTGTAAATTCATTTCTTTAAATAAAATACCTCGTTGCGTACATATCTACAAAATTTGTTCTACAATGCTTGCACAAAATTTGACTTTCAAGCTTTGACTTGTAGCCCTTCGGAACCCGTACTTTCAATAGCAGATCCCCTCAATATCGGACACCTTCTCGAGGTTAGGAAGGCATGGGAGCTTTGTCCCTCGAGCGCTGTATGACAGTGTCATTTATGTGACATGACCGTGAAGTGACTGAGGTGGCCCCACCGGTACACTTCCCCAAACGTTATGACAACTTTTCTAGAATTAAATGGCTTTCAATGTAGTTGAATAGCCACCACTTGCTTTATATATATTCTTGCTTCATCTTTATTCTATGTCTTGCAACTTTGCAAAACTAACTTTCCTTTCAATGTTCTCTTCCTTTTATTATCTTGCGAAACTGATTTCATCTCTTCCTCTTTACCTCTGTTTGAGTAGTTATGGCTGCCATGATCGAATCCGTTCACCAAGAAGAGGGAAATTCTACCTCTGCTCCTAGCCTAGCCGATGGTACACCGCTGGCGTATAATGAGTTAAACTCGAGCTTCTTTGCGTTGAAGAAAGACTTTGCACTAGAGAAACCCTTCAACGCCCCAGGCCATCGAGAGAATGCATCGAGGTTCATCAGATCGATAGAAGAAATCCACATTGAGGCTGTAAGGAGAGACTGCAACTGAGGGGAAAATGTGACTATGTAGATACCTTCTCAAGAATAGAACATCATGACTTATGCAGAAGGACTCTTGACCCTGTATACGTACCTATTTACACTAGGCCCCCTCGACCGACTTGTGCTCGAATTCTGCAAAAGGTACCACTCACCCTGGCTCAGATTCATCCATTCTTTTGGCGGACAGTGCTGATAATGTGGTATTTTACCCAAAAGGCTGAGCTCGAGTTTACCCTCAGCCACCTTATTAGATTATATCGGCCTCAACATTGTCGAGGCCTGATTGCGTTACGACGCCGGTCCACCAGAAATTTCATTACCAGCGATGATGAGGACCGAAACAGAGGATGGATGACTCAGTTTGTTCAAGTGAGGAACATCGATATCGTTCCAGCGGAGTTCGTACCATTTCCCGAAAAATGGAACTTCAAACGTAAGTGTCATTTCGTACCCTATTGTCTTTTGCTCTGATCGATTTATAAGAGCATTTCTTTTTCCCTTTTCAGCGGTCTCGTGGATGCCGAGGGAGGTCCCCGATATTGCGGACTGGACTCGGAGGTTGGCATCTTCCTCAACATACGACCAAAGCAACTGGCGCGATCTATCGAAGGGCAGATGGGAAGAAAAGCACCATGATATGAGCCATGTGATTGCCCTTTAGATGAATGTTTCCTTTTATGTGTACTAAATCTTCTACCATAGGTGTTGGTGGGTTCTCGCAGATGAGATCGTGCCACTTCAAGGAGAGGGAAGGCCCGTAAACTTCGGGGCCGAGGGAAGATAATAAGCGAAAGAGGTCCTCGATGAGTGGGGATATTCTCACTGAGGTGGGGCCTTCTTGGTAACATAAAGGAGATACCATCGTTGAGGAGAGCTTTATATACGTCGGTCATTTTACGGACATCAGTTCTCCTCGGGAGGATGATTCTTTGTCTACGGCTCGAGTTGGGGGCCCTTCCGAGGTTTCCGATTCTGTCAGGCCCGAAACCTCCCAGTTTGAAGAAGAGGTTCCTCGAGAGAGAAAGAACAAGAGTCCTCCATCATCGTTTGCTTCTGCTCTCGAAGGTACTTCGAGGGATGCTCGGGACCAAGAGCTCCCCGAACCAAGTGGGGTTTCGAGTGGGCATGCCCCTATTGAGAGCGGTTCAACTGGGGCCAGTAGATGTATGTTCAACTTTTGAGGAGGCTTAGCGACTTTATTCCGAGGTGAGTTTTGATCGGCCTTATTGGCTTTAAAAGAGCGCAACACATGCTTTAAAACCTAAGTCCTTCGAGCTGGAGAGTGCTCCGATTCTTTTCAATTGAACATCTGCATATAGGTTAGTGTAAAACGTGAAGGAAAGAGGGAGAGGGTTGTAAATTAACTGTGGTGGCGTTCAAGCCTCGATATGCTTTAGTTACTCGTTCCAAGGACGCGGCACAATCCTTTAATCATTCATCGAAGATGCAGTTTGTGATTGCTTACTCGGCTACTTGCTTGTTTTTTGTCTCATTCGATGTAGAAGGTGCCTGCATCGGCGCCACGTTGTGCACTGCGAACATTTATTTTCACGCGTGCTGTTCCCCGTATACCATTTTTATTCCATCCTTCGTGGGGAACTTCATCATTTGATGAAGGGTCAACGGTACCGCCCTCATACTGTGAATCTATGGTCTTCCGAGCAATGCGTTGTATCTCATGTCGCCTTCGATGACATAAAACATGGTGTTTAGAGTTGTACCGGCCATGCTGACTGGGAGGGTGATTTCCTCTTTTGTTATTTCGCTCACCATGTTGAATCCGTTGAGGACACGGGAGGTGGGCACAATCTGGTCGAGCAAACCGAGTTGCTCTACCACCCTCGACCGAATTATGTTGGCGAGCTACCTGGATCCACGAGCACACATTTAATTTAAAATTTATTAAAAAGAAAAGAAATTGCCAGTGTGTCATTGTAAGGTTGAGACAAGATCTCGATGTCCTCTTCGCTGAATGAAAGGGCATCTTCGGGCATATAGCTCCGAGTTCACTTTTCCCTTGTGAGGGATACTTCTGTTCATTTGAAAATGGGTCCTTGGGGGACGTCGACTCCTCCAATAATCACGTGGATGACGTGTTGTGGTTCTTCTGTTTCATTTTTCTTGTTTGCCTCTCTTTCCCGGAATTGGTTTTTGGCTCGGTCGCCGAGGAAAGCTCGAAGGTGCCCCTTGCTAATCAGTCGGGACACCTCTTCTCAGAGCTATCTGCAGTCCTCGGTCCTATGGCCGTGTGTATCGTGAAATTCGCATATCAGGTTGGGGTTCCTTTGAGAAGTATCTGATAGTACGGGTTTTGGCCACTTGGTATCTTTAATTTTACCTATGACCGATACTATATCTTAAACATCAATGTTGAAATTGTACTCAGATAGTCGGGGTGCTTCTATCGGCCCTGTTTGCCTGTTGAACCTTGCTTTGTTTAAGAGTCCTCGAGGATTTTGGCCTCGGTCCATCCTTTGATCATTTCGAGGTATGTTTCACCTTGGGATATTTCTCAGATTCTCTATGTATGGTTGATACTGTCACACCTCCTTTTTCACCTACCCCCGGATTAATGAAGGGTAATAAGGGAGTTTTTCCACTTTAAGTGACATTATTCAGATTTGGGATCTATTTTAGTTTTCAGAGTCGCCACCCGGATTTTTGACGATGCTCTGGGACACCGTTTTATTTTAATTTGTCTGCGACCAGAAATCTGAGTAAGGAATTCTATTAACCCGGGAGAAGGTGTTAGGCATTCCCGAGTTCCGTGGTTCTAGCACGGTCGCTTACTATTAATATTTGGCCTATATTATCTGATTGTTTTACGTGGTTTAGCCTTTTGTGCATTTAGCCCTTTTTACTTTTTGAAACGCTTTTAATATTTATGGATTTATCTTGAAATAAGTCACGATGTAGTGCACTTATTTGTTTTTTGGGACATATTATAACTACGCCGCATGAAATGCACCCGCAATTACAACATGTAATTTTTATTATAATTTGAAGTTGAAGACGGGGACATGAGTTGTCGCACCCGCATGTAGATTTACGTAGTCAAGACTATGGTCGTGATGGTTTTATAATGCCCATTTGCGGTGATGTTTGAGTTTTCTATTTTTTGAAAGAGCGTTTTAATTTTAAGATCGATTAGGACGTTTATGGATTTATCTTGGACAAGTTACGATGGCGTGCACTTTTTGTTTTTTGGCACAGGGCAAAATGTCACATGAAATGCACCCGTGATTGCTATGTGCATTTTGAGTTGTTTAGAATTGAGGGTCGGGGGGCATGAGTTTCCACTCCCGAGTATAGCTTATTGTAACTTGGAATAATATTCGGTACTTTATCAAATTTCAATCTAAAGGGCCTGATTTTATCTAGAGGGGTTTTCTAAAGAAAGAGAGGAATTCATTAACCTAAAAGGAAACAATTTTCGGGCTATGGCCATATTTTGCCCCAATTAATCACTTTAGGCCACCCTATGCTTGGCTATTTCTGGAAAGAATTTTTGTTTTTAACCAACGATGGAAAGTATGGGAATCAGGACGTCCCACATTCGTTCAGATATGTACACTTAAGAAATTCAGATATCTAAATATGTTACTTGTTAATTTTGATATGGATAGGCAAGATGAAATCACTCTAGTTCTGCCAGAATTTTGATTTCTAACAAAGATCATACCACAAGCGTCCTTTATTAATTATAGAAACAGTAATCCTTATCAATTATAAACAAACTAATCTCATGCTTCCAAAGAATTAATGTTCGCATGTATGTATACGTTGATTCTCGCAGATTTACAAGACCCAAGGTAAACTGAAGGTGATCTACTGATTCTATCCATGTTGGAACTCCACTGAATTGAAATAAACATTTTCTTCAGTAAAAAAAAAATCCAAACGGGGTGTTTATACAGTTTTTACATACGTTCTTAATATCATTTGCAGAACAGAAAAATGTAAACTCGAAATTTAGGAGCATGAATAAAATTGAAATTAAGCGTACAGTCCAATCTTTAAATTACATTACCATGAAAGCACAAGAAATACAGGGAGGGGTTATAACTTGACTGCCACTATACACTTTCCAGAATGAAAGAAACTAAAAATAAAATTCTAACTAATTTGCTGACTCGAAACTCTCTTGAAGCCTTACGTTTGAGCCTTCTCTTTGGAATCTGTAAAACACCCCATTTGATTGAGTGTTATGCAACTACCAGAACCAAACTGACCACGGGAAGGTCAATTTTAATTCTGATAATGCTTTTGCTCAAACCATATTACCTGGCAGAATTATTTACGCACTTTCTGAGGGTGAATGTGATCATAAAAGGATCAATTCACCTCTGGACTTGTCATTTTTGTACTTGGGACCTTTAATCCTATTAATTCCTTAACTTGATCATTTAGGCATGTTGAAAGAGTGAACCTAACCATTTGGGAGGTTCAGATTCCATACCCTAGAGCCTTTGTTGATGACCTCACTTTTGTACCCTTGAAGGGTGATAAACTACTCTCTAAACATCTAAAATATGGGGTGAATTTGACCATTATGAAGGGTGAGATTCACTACCCCTTTAATGCTAACTAGATGACTCTATTATGACTTCAAGGATATAGAATTAATCACAGAAGCCTCTAACAGATAATTCTGCTGTTATAATCACAGATAGAGGGCAACCAGATTTTGATAAGTGATCACAGGTTCAGCAGGAAGAAAGGCAACATATTTTATGTATTTTTCTTAGATTGGATCTGACTATGAAAGAGAGTCTGATTCAAACCCATAGATACAAACTTACTTGACATTTCTAACAACCATATCAATACTTCAAATAGCATTCCTTTGAGCACTTTGACTATTTTTGGCTTTCTTAGAGACTGAACCAGACCATATAATTGTTCAGATTCGTCACTCTATAGCCCTTTTGACTAACATGCTGTACACCCTTTAAGGGTGAATTTCAACCATCTACACTACTGTTTTGTGCACAATTATGGGGTGAATTTGACCATTGGCAGGTCAATTTCATCTACCCTAATGCTGATACTAACCTATCTAGAGATTTGCTTGTTGACTCTCTTTATTGACCAAAGAGACTCAATTGAAAAGCATATTTTTATGCACACTTATAGAGAGGGCCTGACCATAGAGAAGGTCAGATTCTACACCTTAGTGCAACCTTATTTTTAATATAGAACTATGAGTATTTACCATATTTATACATTTGGCCTGAAATAACAGAATATTTCAGCAAGGAGATAGCAACAAAACAAGCAGTATTCATCACATTCAACAGGTTCATTAATATGCTAATAAACATCTATACAGTCACATGTACATAAAGCAAGAGAGATAACCTTATTTCATCAATGACAACTAATTTAAGCAGGGAGAAGAAGAAGAATATTCCAATTCAAGAACTTTCATTAAGAAAAGATGAGTTAAATACATACCTTTTAAGAGAGAAACAAACAAAGAGACTTGACCAAATAAAGGTCAAGTATGAACAGGAAGAAGGAAGAGAGATCACCAACAGCAAACAGAAAAAAAACCCAAAGAAAACCAACCAGTCCAGCAAGAATAACCTAGAAATCTTGAGTGTGAATGTTTGAAGGAAGAACTTCCAGAAAACCAAAATTCAGCAAAAGGGAAGATAGCAACTGAACTAGGCCATCTACTTATGAACTTGTTTTCTAAAAGGAAATCTGATTTTTTTTTCTAATAGGACTCTTCTTTTCTAAACCTTTTAAGTAGAGACAGTATTTCTGAAAAATGGGAAGGATTCTGTATCCCAGCAGCTCAAAAGCGTAAAACTTCTAACCCCTAACCTCTAAAAAGAGGGTTTATTTATAGGATATTTGGGAATGGGATATTCTTTTGAATATTCCCTATCCAATACTGAAAAATAGTACCAAAATAGTACATAGGGCAGCTGTCAACCCCATCTTTGGGACAACTTCCCCCATTCTAAAACTTTCTTCTTTAGAAAAATACCCTATTAACCTTAAAAGCCTGATTTCCTAAATTGAGTTACCTAATGTACCCCTTAGAGTCCTTGAATTTACCATTGGGAAATCAAGGTTAAGCTCACTTTGGGTTATTATTTAACTCTAGTTAACTAACACTAGTTAGGTTCACTAGTTAACTAGGCATTGACTTTGGTTAGTTAACCCCAACTATGTTCTTTAGTTAATTATTAGTTGTTCTTAATTATGGTTGAGTTAATTAGTTAAAGGTTAATTGACTCAATGCCTAGAGTTAGTTTTCATACTAGTTATCCATGTTTAAGTTAATTAAATAAAGTAGGTCAAATCAATTTAATTCCTTAATTTAAACTAAAACTGACTTAATTAAGCAATTCAAATTGGTTACCTAAAATCAGAGGCTTAACCAATTATTAAGCCCAGATTAACTAATTTGTTTTAGCTAATTAATCCTAAACTAATCATCTTTGGACATAGTTTTTTAGTTAACTACTTAAGAGATTAGCTAAGTGATCACGCTCAAATATGTCTTATAAAAAGACTAAACGGGCGCTGCAAATATAATCTGGGGTATTACACCCAAAGTC
>ML353684.1:38710-51985 GCA_005239505.1 Nicotiana paniculata | reverse complement strand
CCTCCCCAAATAGGTTCATGCATTTATTTAATTTGCCTACGGGATTAATTCCCTCTTACAAGGTAAGAAAGGAGACTTACTTTGTCCCAAAGCTTACTTCCGAACTCAAAAATGCGCTCAAACTCTCAAATCGGAGTCGAACGATCCAAAACTATCAAGAGTTCATATTCTAATTATTATAGTAGTTTCCCAACTCTAAATACAAGGTTCCTAAAATTTACCCCCGGGCCCACATGCCCGGATTTTGAAATTTTTTGAAGGAAGTTGTCACCCATGAATTAAGGAACATAAATATACAATTATCACTAAGTTTCATGGTAAATTTTGTGGTAAAAATATCATTCTTGCCAAACCCTAGGTTTTCCTCTATGTAACGACCCGACTGGTCGTTTTTAACATTTGCACTTCTCTTGGTAGTTTGAGGGCTTGAGTAGCTCCTTATTATGTATTGTGATTTATGTGAATCGTCAATTTTGGGGTTTCAGATAATTCAGAATTAGTTTGGAAGATTGAGTTTGTCGTGGGAGCTTTAACTAGAAAGAGTTGACCAAGTTTGACTTTTTAGTATTCGACCTCTGATTGGATTTAAGATGGTTTCATTAGCTCTTTTGGGTGATTTGGACTTAGGAGCACGTCCGGATTGTGATTTGGAGGTCCACAATAGAATTTGACTTGAGATGGCGAAAGTTGAAATTTTGGAAAGTTTGACCGGGTGTTGACTTTTTTATATCGGGGTCGGAATGGAACTCCGGAAGTTGGAGTAGGTTGAGTCATTTTCGGCGTGTGTGCAAAATTTGGGGTCATTCGGGCATGATTTGATTAGTTTCGGCGTGATTTGTGGAATTGCAAAGTTTATAAGTTCTTAGGCTTGAAATCCGAGGGTAGTTTGGTGTTTTGGTGTTATTTCGGGTGATGTAGGTTTGACTAAGTTTGAATGATGTTACGGGATGAGTTGGTATGTTTAGTTAAGGTTCCGAGGGCCTCGGGGATGTTTCGGTTTGTCGAAAAAGCTGCTGATGTTACTGGTGTTGGATTTCTGGTGTAGGGAGCGCGGACCGCACAAAATTGGTGCGGACCGCGAAGGCATTATGAGACCGCGGTGGATTTGTGCGGACCACGGAAGGCATGGTTCAGGGTCCACGGTCACGGCAGGAATTACGCGGACCGCGGTGAGGAGTGCGCGGCCGCGATGGAATTATGCGGACCGGCGATGAAGGTTTAGAGGGTGCACTATAAATACAAGAATTAGGGCTTTATTTCACATTTTAGATCTAGGGAGCTCGATTTGTGGCGATTTTTCGAGGGTTTTTCAAGAAATTCATCGGGGTAAGTGATTCTAACTCGGATTTGGTTAATATACATGAATATATCACTGATTTCATCATTTGATTAGTGCTTTGAGGTGGAAATTTTGGGAAAAAATTGTACGAACTTCATAAAATGGATTTTTGGAATTTGAATGTCAATTCGAGGTCAGATTTTGAAAAATTTGATATGGTTGGACTCGTGAGTGAATGTTCTTTCTAGTTTTGCAAATTTTATCGAGTTTCGAGACGTGGGCCCGGGGCCAAGTTTGAGTCGATTTTAGGATTTTTGTCTAATTAGATAGTTTTTCTTGTGGAATTCATTCCATTAGCATTTGTTGATGGTATTGTACTGGCCGTAAATAGATTCGGAGCTTGTGGAGGCCAAATCGAGGGGTGAGAGCACCCTGGTGTAGGATTTCTACGTTGTTAAGGTAAGTAACTCTTCTAAACTTAGTGCTGAGGGTATGAAACCCCGAATTAGGTGTTATGTGATTGGTATTGAGGTGATGCACATGCTAGGTGACGGGCGTGTGGGCTTGCACCCTGTGAAATTGGACCCTTGGTTCCCATGGACCAGTATAGTGGCCCTATTTTGTTGATATCTGTATTTTTACCATGTGATAACGTAATTGAGCTGTCAATCATGCTAGACACCATGTTTAGATGTTAGGCCGATACTGTCGAGACTTGTGGTCGTTTCTTGCTGTCATTTCACATACTTCATTGATATTTTTTACTCAGTCATGTTCATGAATTCATATCATATCTCAGTCTTAGTTGTTATTTATTGATTTATCATATTCTTGTTGTCGGGATAGTTTCAAGACACTGTGAGTCCGTGAGTGAGACTGGAGAGATTAATGACTGAGTAAAGTCGGGAGCCTAGTTGTGAGGATATTGATACCATAGCACGTGAGTTATCCGTGCAGATCCAGGTACTGATATTATAGCGCGTGAGTTGTCCGTGCAGCACGTGAGTTGTCAGTGCGGATCCATATATTGATATTATGGTACATGAGTTGTCCGTGCGTAGCACTTGGGCTGTTGGATCCCCTCAGGAGTCTGAACACCCCCAGTGAGCGCAGTTGACTATAAACGAGTGTGGATCGAGATACATGACATTTTCATACACACATGACATACAAGAATTTGTATGCACGCATGACATACATGCATAGATATGCATTTTTCCTCATGTTATATAGTATCACGTCATCCATGACATATTGTAACGACCCGACCGGTCATTTTGAGAATTTAAGCTCCATTCAGCGACATAAGACCTTGAGCAACTTCACACTATGTATATCGAGATGCATGCATGGTTGGATTCAGTTACCAAATGATTCGGAGTCAAATTGGAAGAAGGATTCTAGTTTTGGAAGCTTAAGCGGTGAAATTTGATCGGAATTTGACTTTTTTTGTAAACGGCTTCGCAATAAGTTATGCAAAATGTCAACAACTCCGTGTGGTGATTTTAGACTTAGGTGTGTGTCTGGATTTGAATTCGGCGGTTTGTCGTAGAATTAGGCTTGAATTGGCGAGATTGGATAATTGGCGATTTCTGGTCGGTAGTAAAAAATTAGATATAGGGGTCGGAATGGAATTCTGGAAGTTGGAATAGGCTCGTAGTTTCATTTGTGACGTGTGTGCAAAATTTCAGGTAATTAGGACGTGGTTTGCTTGGTTTTTGCATCATTGGCGAATTTTTGAAGTTTAGAAAGTCTTAGGCTCGAATCCAAGGTTGATTCGGTGTTTTGATGTTGTTTGGGTGTTTCGAAGGTTCGACTAAGTTCGTGTATTGGTATGCGACCTATTGGTGTAATTGGTTGAGGTCCCAAGGGGCTCGGGCTGATTTTGGATGGTTAACGGGAAGTTTGAAGTTTAAAAATGCAGTTGGTGCTGCTGTTCTGGTGTGGCCGCACGCGGATAGGGGATCACAGGTGCGGGCTTCGCAGGTGCGAAAAAGAAACCGAAGGTGCGAGAAGAAGCAGACTGGGCAGCATCCACATGTGCGGAATATGTAGCACATGTGCGGCACCACAGGAGCGGTTTATTGGGCGCAAGAGCGAGAAGGAGCAAGTGCGATTGGAATCGTGCACCTGCGATTGCACAGATGTGACTAAGTGGTCGCAGGTGCGGATTGTCCTGGGAAGATTCTTATAAACGAGGGTTAACCATTTTTCTTCACATTTTGAGTTTTGGACTTCGGATTTGAGAGCGATTTTCTGGGGTTTTCAAGCTAATCGAGTGGGTAAGTGTTCTTCACCTAGAATTATATATATTCCATGATTTTATCTTTGTTTTTGTCATTTAAATTGTGTTTTTGAAGAAAATGTTGGTTTTTGAAGAAATTTTCTAAAATGAAAAATCATGATTTGAGGGACGAAATGGTATCGGAATTTGGTAAATTTTGTATGATTGAACTCATATTGTTATGGGTGTTCAGGTTTTGTAAAAATTATCAGTTTTCGAGGTGCGGGCTTGGGGGCCGAGTTTCTGGCCGACTTTTGAATTTTTTTTAAAGATTTAGACTTTGTTATCCGGAATAGTTCCTTATAAGTTTTATATGTGCTTTGAAGTTGATCTAGTTGGATTTGAGCCGTCCGGAGGCCTTTTCACCCGAGAAGTCCATTTTATAGTATCGGGTTATCGTCTTTGATGTAAGTATCTTGCTTAACCTCATGTGGGGGAATTATCCCTTAGTATTTGAGTCTTCTATGTTTCTTGTAGTCCGTGTATGCAAAGTGACAAGTGCGTTGTCGGACTTATTTGTAGAAGGTTGGCCTTTTAGGGTTCTTCGGTCCTTATTTCCCTATGTATGAAGTTGTCTTTGTTAATACTGAGTTCCGGATTACTAGTTTTATCTCTACCTGCTTAAATTAGAATTACTTGCTTGTAGATTCACTCTATTTCCTATTTGACTCCTAATTGACTTAACTGAAGGTTTTACCTCTTCTACCGTCATGCTATATTTTTCATAAACTGCCAGTTTGATTGAAATTAGTATTACCTCATCCTATAATTGTTTAGCCTTAATTGGAGTTACGATTATCTTTTGCTGCTTACCCTGATTTGAATTGTTGAATATCTCTCATAATTGCTCAACCTCATAAGGAGTTTAGATAACCTATATCTTAGTCGAATTGTCCTTACTTGGGATTCATTTGACTTGTGTTGGCTTCTTATTGTTGATTTGAATATTGTGGATTCGCTGCTACGTCTTGTTTTTCCCTGGTTAAGCTGTTCTTTTTACACTTAGCATTTTTTACCGTGATTAATCCTTGTGAACGAGTTCTATTGTTTCTTTGTGATTTGAAGTTCTTGCATTGATTTACTCGTCGTACTTATTATTACTGTCATTGTTGCTTTGTACTTGTTGTGGTGATGTACGAGTTTTCTGCTGTGCTATAATTATTGTCTTTGTTGGTTGCGCTGCATATTTAAGTTGGGACTACGGACGTATTACGGGAGATCCCCATGTACTGCATATTTATTTTGGGACTACGGACCTATTCCGAGAGATCCCCCTATACTGAATATTTATTTTAGGGCTACGAACGTATTCCGGGAGATCCCCCTGTACTTCATATTTATTTTGGGACTACGGGAAAATTCCGTGTGACCCCCCTACACTACATATTTATATTGGGACTACGAACATATTCTGGGAGATCCCCCTATACTGCATATTTATTTTGGGACTACGGGCGTATTCCGTGTGATCCCCATACATTGCATATTTATATTGGGACTATGGACGTATTTCGGGAGATCCCCCTGTACTGCATATTTATTTTGCTACGGACGTATTCCAGGAGATCCCTCCCCCCCCCCCAGCACTGCATATTTAAATTCGAAACTACGGGAAGGGATCCTGGTAGATTTCCCCCTGTTGATATACCTGTGTTCGGAGCTGCTAATCTTCTATGCTTAGGTCGTCACAGGGTGACCTATACTCGAAGGATATTTACTTGAAAAATATACATATTTGAAAAGCATTTATCTTGAAGGAACTATGTTTGAAAGATATTATTTGAAAAGTATATTTGAAAGGCATTTATCTTGAAGAAACTATGTTTGAAAATATTATTTGAAAATATTATTTGAAAAGCATTCATTGTTAAAGAACTACGTCTGAAGTAACTAATATTTGAAGGAAGCATATTTCAAAAGAATTTCCTATTGGAAAGGATTATATTCGTAAATCTTCCAATACAAAACTTGCGGGTGAAAGTTTACACTTGAAGATTTCGACTAAGTTACTGGAGTTGTTGGCTAAGGACTAATGTGGGAACTATTGCAGTGCTGAGTTACTACTTGTCCTTTTTATGTATTGTGAATTCCGAAATTTGGTTTGTGTTCCCGTCCACCCTTCTGTGTATTATTATGATGGTCCATTGTTGTTCTTCCTGCCTATTGTAGTTGTTATGTTGTTATCCATATCGTATAGACAGTAGCTAGATGTTATGCTCCGTTATTCTATACTTATGCCTGTTTAGTCTATTAGACCAGTGGGTGTCTTGACTAGTCCTCATCACTACTTCACTGAGGTTAGTCTTGATACTTACTAGGCACTGTTATGGTGTGCTCATACTACACTTCTGCACATTTTTGCGCAGATCCAGGTATTGACTGTTAGTAGTTGTCCGGATCATTGTCGAGGAGACTTAAGGTAAACCTGCTGATACGTTCGCTGGCTTCAGAGTCACCTTCCTACTTTTATTCAACTGTTCTTACTCATTTCCAAACAGTTGTATTTAGAAGTTATAATAAACTCTGTAGAGCTTATGAATTGTATTACCGGTTTTGGAAAAAATTGTAAATTTTGTAAAGATTTTTGTATTCGAGACTGTTAGTTTTCCATTATTATTATTGTTGTTATTAAATGAATTTTAGGCTTAACTAGACCCTAAGACTAGGTGCCATCACGATAACCAACTAAGGGAAAATTGGGTCGTGACAAGTTGGTATCAGAGCTCTAGGTTCCTAGATGCTCCGAATCATAAGCGAGTTTAGTAGAGTCTTGTGGATCGGTACAGAGACATCTGTACTTATCTTCGAGAGGATACAAAACTATTAGGACAATTACACTTCCGTCATTCCTATCGTGCAAATTTATTGATCTCGAAGTGGAATTATCATTCCATTCTCTCACTGAGGGTGAGGACACGAGCTGCGATTCCTGATGATGTTTCCCCCCCCCCCCTCCCCAGAGCAGATGTCGCTAGGTCAGGGGCAGAGGCCGACGAGGAGCACGTGCCGCAGCTAGGGCACCTACCAGAGAAGCAGGTGAGGAGCCGCACGTAATTCCAGGTGGGAGGCAGGTACCGGAGGCGCCTGCTGTTACCCTGGACATCAGGAGACTTTAGCACAGTACCTGAGCATGCTCGTACATTGGCCTCAGGCGGTATTGATTCCGGTTGCACCAGCTACTTCACAGACCGGGGGAGGAGCCAAGACTCCCGCTACGTACACTCCAGAGAATCGAGTTCACATTGGTCAGGTTCCAGGTGTCATGGTGACACAACCTGTGGTTCCAGTTCAGCTTATGGTCAGAGCAGAAACATCTGAGGAAGAGCAGCTTAGATTTGCAAGGTTAAAGAGATACAACCCCTCCTACATTCAGCGCCTTGGCTTCAAGGAGTGCACAGGGTTTTCTAGGGGAGTGCCATAGCATCCTCCGCACTATGGGTATTGTGGAGATGAGCGGGGTTGCTTTTGCTACATTTCAGCTTAGAGGAGCGGTTTATCAGTGGTGGCGGGAATATGAGTTGGGTAGCCCGGCCGAGTCAGCTTCACTTACATAGAGTCAGTTTTTAGAGATGTTCTTGAGAGAGTTTGTACCTCAGTCCCTCCGAGATGCATGGCGCACGAATTTTGAGCAGCTGCACCAGGGCACTATGCCAGTATCAGAGTATGCCATCAGATTAAGTTATTTGGCCAGACATGCACCTACCTTGGTTGCTACAGTTAGAGAAGGGGTCCGCAGATTCATTGAGGGGCTTAGGTGTGATATTCGGTTCAACATGGCTCAGGAGTTAGATTCGGACATTTCATTTCAGCAGGTAGTGTGGATTGCTTGCCGAGTTGAGGGCATGTGGGATCATGAGAGAGATGAAAGTCGTGACTATGAGAGAGGTGACCGGCGAGGCCAGGAGAAAGAGGGCAGAGAGGCGAGGAGGCCTCGTAGGCTCGAGAGATCTACTAGTCTTTATTTTAGGGGCAGGGCACAACATGGTAGATATTTGTGAGTCAGCTAGTTTAGTTGCAATTCTGACTTCGCGCAGGGTTTCAGGTGCTCATTGGTCTCAGAGTACTCGTACTGCACAGTTTCCACAGCCACGTTAGCACAGAGGCTACTTTGAGTGTGGAGATATCAACCACATGGTGAGAGATTATCCTAGGCTTCGGGCTGGTGTGTCACCGCGAGTTATTCAGGTGAGTAGAGGGCGAACAAGAAGGGAAGGCCCGACCCATTGATGTATTTCATATAGTAGGCTGGAGGCCGTTGTGCCAGATGTTATCATGCAGGTATGTTTTGATCTATTACAGAGGGGCACCATTCGTATCTCATTATGGTTCCGCTGGTCAGGACGAGTTCCCTTATTTGTTGTTTTATTTATGAGTGAGTTTCATGCATCGCACTCTATTTTTGTGTTTGCTCCTATTGGGATATTCTATGAGTGTAGCCCGTGTCTATCATTTTTTCTATTCACTGTTGAGAGTTATGAGACTAGTATTAAATTCCTATTGTCCAGTACGATAGGCTTGACGTTATTTCCTAAGTATTTTTGGTTACGAGCTATGATTTGTATGCTCCACCAGCGTGGAAGCTAGCACATGCTGTAATTTTAACGAAGGAATTGATCCAGTGAAAAGTTCCGGTTGGTGTGATATATATCCTATTTGTGATTCAGAGTGGAGGGTGGGACCCTCATGGTTTCATGTGATTTGATATGTTTGAACCGGGCTGAGTTGTCGTGGAAATTATATCAGGATGGGATCATTGTGATTTGTTTATATTCTTTAATTATTTCCCTGTATATCGGTTGTGAGTTAGTATTGGTAGAGATTTGTGCCTGTCGGTCTTGTTTGATAGTTTCCTTATGTATTTCTCTTTTCATATTCAGTCATTTTGGTTCTGCGCTTCTTGAGTTTTAGCTTGAGGGGTCTGTGCCCGGTGGTGTTAGTTGTGGCTTGGTGATTCCAGTGTCTAATTACAAGTTCTTCGTGTTTCTTGCATCATTATCAGTGTTATGGAGGGTTGAAACAGAGTCTTTTCAGATATGAGGCTAATTTTCAGTGCCGAGTTGATTTCGGGTAGCTATCGTGATCAGAAGTGTTATTAAGGGCCTATGTGTGGTGTGTTATGTTGTGTGGTCGTACCTTAGGGGTGTAGGTATGAGTTGATGCAACTAGTTGAGGCTGATATCAGATATGGATTTAGAATCGGGCCTTTTAGAAGTGAAGAGAAGATGAGAAATTGGGGTATGAGTCTTATCGATGTTGGTAGAAAGGCTAAAATGCAGTTGTTATGGTGTCGTCAGTCTTATGTAGATTGGGGCGATGTGGTATCATCCGCTGGTGTATTTTGTAAGTGTGCATTCAGTGGTTTGAATATTTTGAGGTGATCCTTGGAACGTTCGAGGATGAACGTTTGTTTTAAGAGGGGGAGAATGTAACGACCCGGCCGGTTGTTTTGAGAATTTAAGCTACGTTTGGCAGCATAAGACCATGAGCAGCTTCACACTATGTATATTGACCTGCGTGCATGGATGGATTCAATTACTGGATGATTCAGAGTCGAACTGGAAGAAGGATTCTAGTTTTGGAAGCTTAAGTAGTGAAATTTGATCGGAATTTGACTTTTTGAGTAAACGGCTCCGGAATAAGTTTTGGATAATATCAAAAGCTCCGTGTGGTGATTTTGGACTTAGGCGCGCATCCGGATTCGAATTCGGAGGTCCTTGGTAGAATAAGGCTTGAATTGGCGAGAGTGGATAATTGGTGATTTCCGGTCGGCAGTAGAAAATTAGATATAGGGGTCAGAATGGAATTCTGGAAGTTGGAATAGGATCGTAGTGTCATTTGTGATGTGTTTGAAAAATTTCAGGCAATTCGGACGTGGTTTGGTTTGTTTCGACATCATTGGCGAATTTTGGAAGTTTAGAAATTCTTAGGCTCAAATCTGAGGTTGATTCGGCGTTTTGATGTTGTTTTTGGTGTTATGAAGGTTCGACTAAGTTCGTGTATTGGTATGTGACCTATTGGTGTAATTGGTTGAGGTCCCGAGGGGCTCGGGATGATTTCAGATGTTTAACGGGAAATTTGAAAATACAGCTGGTGTTGCTGTTCTGGTATGGCCATACCTACGGATAGGGGATCGCAGGTGCGAAAAAGAAAGCACGGGTGCGAGAAAAAGCGAACTGGGTAGCATCCGCAGGTGTGGAATTTGGAGCGTACGTGCAGTACCGCAGGAGCGGTTTCTTGGGCGCAGGAGCGAGAAGGAGCGCAGGTGTGGTTGGAACCGCGCACATGCATTTGCACAGATGTGGCTAAGTGGTCGCAGGTGCGGATTATCCTGGACAGATTCTAATAAACGAGGATTAGCCATTTTTCTTCACATTTTGAGTTTTGTACTTTGGATTTGAGAGCGATTTTCTTGGGTTTTCAAGCTAATCGAGTGGATAAGTGTTCTTCACCTAGAATTATATATATTCCATGATTTTATCTTTGTTTTTGTCATTTAAATTGTGTTTTGAGTTGAGGAAAATGTTGGATTTTTGAAGAAATTTTCTAAGATTAAAAATCATGATTTGAGGGACGAAATGGTATCTAAATTTGGTAAATTTTGTATGATTGAACTCATATTAGAGTAGGTGTTCGGGTTTTGTAGAAATTGTCGGGTTTCGAGGTGCAGGCCCGGGGGCCGAGTTTTGGACCGATTTTTCAATTTTGTTAAATATTTAGACTTTGTTAGCGCGAATAGTTCCTTATAAGTTTGACGTGTGCTTGTAGTCCGTGTACGCGAAGTGACGAGTGCGTGCTAGGACTTATTTGTAGAAGGTTGGACTTTTAGGGTTCTTAGGTCCTTATTTCCCTGTGTATGAAGTTGTATTTGTTAAGACTGAGTTCTGGATTACTAGTTGCATCTCTACCTGCTTAAATTAGAATTACTTGCTTGTATATTCACTCTATTGCCTATTTGACTCCTAATTGACTTAACTGAAGGTTTTACCTCTTATACCGTCATGCTATATTTTTCATAACCTGCCAGTTTAACTGAAATTAGTATTACCTCAACCTATAATTGTTTAGCCTTAATTGGAGTTACGATTATCTTTTGTTGCTTACTCTGATTTGAATTGTTGAATATCTCTCATAATTGCTCAACCTCATAAAGAGTTTAGATAACTTATTTCTTAGTCGACTTGTCCTTACTTGGGATTTATTTGACTTGTGTTGTCTTCTTATTGTTGACTTGAATATTGTGGATTCACTGCTACGTCTTGTTTTTCTCTTTGGTTAAGCTGTTCTCTTTACACTTAGCATTGTTTACCGTGATTATTCCTTGTGAACGAGTTCTATTGTTTCTTTGTGATTTGAAGTTCTTGTATTGATTTACTCTTCGTATTACAGTCATTGTTGCTTTGTACTTGTTGTGGTGATGTACGGGTTTTCTCGCAATATAATTGTTGTCTTTGTTGGTTGTGTTGCATACTTAAATTGGGAGTACAGACGTATTCTGGGAGATCCCTCAGTACTACATATTTATTTTGGGACTACGGACGTATTCCAGGAGATCACCCTGTACTGCATACTTATTTTGGGACTATGGACGTATTCCGGGAGATCCTCCTGTACTGCATATTTATTTTGGGACTACGGACGTATTACGAGTGATCCCTTTGTACTACATATTTATANAGCTGTTAATCTTCTATGCTTAGGCGTCACAGGGTGACCTATACTCGAAGGATATTTACTTGAAAAATATACATATTTGAAAAGCATTTATCTTGAAGGAACTATGTTTGAAAGATATTATTTGAAAAGTATATTTGAAAAGCATATTTGAAAGGAACTTATCTTGAAGAAACTATGTTTGAAAATATGATTTGAAAAGTATATTTGAAAAGCATTCATTTTGAAAGAACAACGTTTGAAGTAACATATATTTGAAGGAAGCATATTTCGAAAGAATTTCCTATTGGAAAGGATTATATTCGTAAAGCTTCCAATACAGAACTTACGAGTGAAAGTTTACACTTGAAGATTTCGACTAAGTTATTGGAGTTGTTGGCTAAGGACTGATGTGGGAACTATTGCAGTGCTGAGTTACTACTTGCCCCTTTTATGTATTGTAAATTCCGGAATTTGGGTTGTGTTCCCGTCCACCCTTCTGTGTATTATTATGGTGTTTTGTTGCTGTTCTTCCTTCCTTATTGTAGTTGCTATTTTGTTAGCCATATTGTGTAGACATGTGATCACGCTCAACTATGTCTTATAAAAGACTAAACGGGCGTTGCAAATATAATCCGGGGTATTATGCCCAGAGTCGATCCCACAGGGAATTTACGTATCAATCAAATCTTTAGAATACGCAACTTTTACTCAATCAATTATCTCAAGACTTTTTAGTATAATTTGGTTATGTTTTACTAATTCTACTGACAATAATAATAACTAACAATTACTAATAATGTGTTGTAAACAATTATGATAAAGTTCTAAGGTTATGGTTTCCCCCGTTGANATCACAACAAGTTCATCCCCAACGGGTTCCACCAAAACCCTAGATTAAAGAAATTAGCTACTCATACTCATAAGAATCAAACCCAAAATAACTTGCATAATGAAACTACAAAGTAATGAATAAAAGCTGTAAAAATCAATGTTTTGCTTCTCAGAGTAGTATTCCACAGGCGTCTCTTATCTCTAATGGAATTTCTCTTTTGAAGTTGTGTTTTTGGGTCTATTTATATGTTTGGGACAAACCCTAAACGTGTAGGGGACTTCTATTCAAACCGGGAAACACTTAAAATCTTCAAAACTCGGATTGGACCAGACTAGGGACCTAGCTTTATGGCCCAAATGCCTGTATAAAGCCAGGCCAGGCCTGGCGTTATGGCTTTAACACCTGGATAAAGCCAGGCTAGGCCTGGCCTTAAGGCTCAAATGCCTGGATAAAGCCAGGCCAGGCCTGGCCTTAAGGCTCAAACGCCCGACTATAGCCTGGTGCAGTCCTCTTCGCCTCTTGAGCGTATTTTCGACGTTTTTGCATCCATTTAGCTCGGCTTCCATCTCCAATTCACTTACACATGAAATAGACTCCATTATGCACATACAAAGTGTATTTTTATCATTAACGCACATAAAATGTAAGGCATATAACGTGTTAAACCATTAATTCTGGCCACAAATCAACACCCCACACTTAAACTTTTGCTCGTCTTCGAGCAATCAAACTGCACTCATGAACACAACTTATTAAGCAAATCCCTTAACGCGTTATACCAAGAATTTTTAAAATAGTTTAAGCCTCACCTCAATAATCGACTCACAAATACCATGCTTTATTCACAATCCACTCACTACTCTAACTTAGAGGTCAACAACATTACCTTTCCTTCATGAATCATGTGCCTTCACCAAATCAAAGAGTTAGTTCCACACACAATAAAATTTAAGAACACTTAGGAACTCAAGATAGAAAGAATTCACTCGCTCTCAGAAATAATATTCATATGCCACAAAAGATGCACCATAGGCTTGCCCGTAGTGTAATACTCTACTAATCGAGCTCATTCAGTCTAGGATCAAGTAGGACTTTATTTGGTTGTAATGTAGGCTGCGGGACGGGTAGGATACATTTGGATATAAGAGTGACTACACCTCCCTAAGCACTTTAACACATATACTTTATCTTTCAACCTCAAACTTATATTAAATCAATCTCCACCTT